>BPLR01008838.1:0-55901 GCA_021605095.1 Caerostris extrusa | reverse complement strand
GTCTTCATAAATTGTAATTCCTAACTTAGTGACTATGGAATTTTCACATCCTCATTATAAAAGAAAGAATTATTGGTTAAAAAATATAGTAAATAATGTAAAAAAGAAAGCAAAAACAAGAAAAATAAAAATGTGGCATAATTAAGCAGAAGTGGAATGGTGCAAAATGTTTGCTAAATACTTTATTAAAGTTATATGGTTTCCATCAAGAGTGTTCTCTGTGCTTATATAAAATTTTCTATTTAGTATTAAAATTATAATATTTCTTTATTGTTAAATATTTACTGTAGTATATATGTAATTTCATTATGTAGCAAAATTGCTTCTATAATTTTGAATTCAATTTTTGTCAAAATTTTTTCTTTAGCATTACCACTGTGCATTAAACCAAATAACTTCTGGCATCTGGACTCGGGTTCCGCATACCTGAAATATGACTCTTATCAAATTTAATTCAAAGTGTTCAAGATATAAGACTACCAATTGCCATCAGTTAACTAGACTAATTAAAAGTCATTGCACAGGACATGAATATATTGTGGTAATGTAATATATATATATATATATATATTCTATTTAAATATTCTTCTTTGTTAGTAAATTATAAAAATAGTACTTTTTTAAGACCTTATCAATTATATTAGTTATTGTACAGAATTTATTAAAGAAAATTCAACATTATCTCTTTCATAAACATGTATTGTAAAATAGAAATAAAAAAGTATTTATATGAACAAAAACCAAGTGTTTAGGTAGGCACATGCATATGCACTCTGCCAATACATGTTTTTGTGGGTGCATATACATACTGTGCAATTCATTTTCTGCATACAAACAGATAAAGGAGTATGACTATAAATATACTTCAAGAATTATACTAAGAATATACTTCAATAATTATATCGAGAGGAATAGCAATGCATTGTGTTATATTGAGATGCATATTAAAAATATTTACTAAAAGTTTTAAAACTCTTGAAGAATTTCATACTTATAAATATCAAGCTTTATCAAATACATCATCAATTTTAGAAGTTCAGCATACATTGATTTAAATAGGTTAATTCTTTGAGGGAAAAAAAATTATTTATAAAAATGTGATAAAGTCTCTGATTCACGACTTTGCATAATGTATATTAAAGATTTGTTTGTTTCCTTTGAAAATCAAACTATGTTTTCCATTGTATTGTTAGTTAATTATTGTTAAACTCAATGCTAATTTTTAATTTGAGTGATGTTATGTTAGCATAAGCAACATTTACTTAGCGTTCACCTTCTAATAGCTATTATGCATTCTGCAGAAGTATGAATGCTTGCTTAAATTATTGCAATTAAGAAATTTAATTTTCTTACAATTAATTTGAAAAAGAAATATTAAGGTTTTTCAACTTATCTTAAATGGAGAAACTTTTAAATATACTTGAAATTTGTTGAAAATACTAGATAAAATGGCAATATACACAAACTATTTAAAAAACAACTTGCAGTTTGCAAGGGCTTCAAAATAGTAACATTCACAATTCAGGGCAATACTTTGTAATCTAAGTAGCATTGATACTTTGTGGTCTAAAATGCAAGTATCTGTCCCAAATTTTAACCATTTTACTTATAATCTTGAGCTTTAAATCTTGTAACATATCAATATATATATAAAAATTTGAATCCATACTGTTTTAATTTATGTACATATATAAATGCATAAGAGTATGTAGTTTTCAGCACTTAAATATACTATTTTGTTATATATTAATTTGAAAATTGATTTGCATGAAATAATTAATTTTTAATCTAAATAAGAGCTCAATAGTTTGCAGTAGTAGTTTTCTTTTAAATTATGAAAAGATATTTTGTTGCTTTATCAAGACCTTTTCATTTCACAGAAATAACTTTTTTTTTTTTTTTTTTACATTTCTTAATTTTGTTTGTAAGCATTTACTAGAATTTTTCTCAAGTTCTAATTATAATAATAATAGGTATGCATACACGTGTATTTATGTGTGTGGCAATATAATATTTTATGCAATGTAATATTAATTTTAAAAGTTTTATCACATTTTCAATTGTGAGGTAAAGTATGCAAAGTCTTACAGGAGTGTTAGTGAAATTTTAAATTGTCTTAAAATTTTTTTATTGCAGAATAATTGCATACCGATATTTTATTACAGATTTTATGCGAGTATAAAGATGTTTTTGCATCTGCTTGTGCTGTTGCTCGTAGTTATTCACTTTACTGCAGAAAAAACATTAATGTTTCCTATACTGTGACAGTCGAATTTATTGTTGTTGATCAAGATGATAACACTAAACATACCTTTCTCTGATGCTGATTTGGATTGTTTAAAAGCTGCAAAAAATGCAATTAGAACTACTGCAAGAATTATTGATACACCTTGTAATGAAATGCATACTGATGCTTTCCTTGAGGTAATAAATCATAAATGCAAAATATTTTAACTGATTAATTAAATTGTAAATTATATTTTTATTAAAAATTTAAGCTAATTTTTTAAAATTTGGTATGGAGTTAAAAGTAACCTCATAATTTTATTTTAAGCAAAACTTATTACTGTTATGAAATTTTTTTTTTTTTTTTTCAATTGTGGAATTGACTTTTAAAATTTCATTGTATTAGAATAGTTGCATTAATAGATTGTAACAATAACATTTATTATTATAATGCATTAGAAATTATACTACCTGAATTTGAGAAAATTTATAAAATTCCAAGCACTAATTTCAAAAAATAGTTTATTAAATATCCAGAGTACTTCAATTTAATACATTTAAAATAATTATGTATTTTATATTATCACGATATCGATATTTAACATAGTACAAGTTATTCTTTATAAATCAAGCTTTATAGTTAAATTCTTTATAGTTAAGCCTGATTGTAAAATTATTTTAGTTCATATAAATGCACAAAATATGATAAATTGTGTGTAAGCTATTTTATCCAACAAACAACTATAAATCTCTAAGCAAGCATATGATGATGATATGAAGCTCTATGATCTCTAAGCAAGCATATGATGATGATATGAAGCTCTATGATCTCTAAGCAAACATAAATCACTAAATCTAATCTCTGCATAACTAAAGAATTTTATTGTTTTATGTTGAAAAATATTTAAGTAATATTTTGAAACCTTTTTTTTTAACAGGAAATAACTCTAATTGGAAACTCTTTAGGAATTAAACCTGTAATTATTCGGGGTGAAGAGTTGAAACAAAAAGGTTTTGGTGGTAAGAATTTCTTAAGTGAAAATTATAAAATAATAACAAGTTATCATTTATCATTTTATCCCTTACTTTGATTTTTACAAACAGTCTAAAATTAGATGTTCTTAAACTAGTAGTCCTGAACTCAGAAAGAGGGGGATGGAAAATTGGTTTATTTTTTTTTTATTACATTTCTATAATAAAAATACAGATATTATAAAAAATTTCACATTGAATCGGGGTTGTTGAAAATTTTAAATTTGAAAGGGGATCATGAACCAAAAACAAGTTTAAAACCACTGGTCTAGATCAAGGTCTTTAACCAGGGCTGTAAAGATACCTTAGGATTATGAGTTTTAATGGGAAAAAAAAAAGCAAAAAAAAAAATTTGTTTTTCACATTCTTAATTTAAATCATTTCTCGTATGAATGTATAAAAATAAATTATTGTATTTGTTAATACCTATAGAAATAACGCATATTACACCTTTCTTCCGTGGGAAATGAAAATTTTCTAATCCGAAAAAAAAAAAAAAATCTCTAATTTTTTTTAAATTAAAACTCTACTGAAATAAAAATAATAAATATCATTTTTTTTTTAATTTGCAGAATTTAATTAGCATGAATATTAAGAAAAATTTTAATGGTTAACTATTTAGGATCATAAAATGCACAACTTTATGTCTTACTCATGTTTTGAATAGTGAAAGAAAATATTTTTTTCGTGTATTTGGGTGTTTATTAGTTTTATTTTTAATCATCGATCCATTAATATCCAAATACAGTAATTGCTGACTTTCTTTTTTAAAATGGGAAAGTTTAAAAATAAAAGTTTTATTTTTTGGTTTTGTAAATAGTTAACATGAATTTTAAAAATTTATTATTCATTATAACCATTTCAGATTAGAGGATCATGTTTGATTCTGAAATATAATTTTTTTTAAGAAATTAATATTTTGTGTTTGTTTAGTAAATAAAATGTCAGCAAAAAAGTTCATCTTTTCCCTATAACTTTTCTGTTGTTAGTGAGTACTTATTTTTTGAAATAGTCATTTTATAACTTTTTAAGGTTTATATAATGTTGGCAAAGCTGCAGAACATCCTCCAGCTCTTGCTATTTTAAGCCATACTGTCAAAGATGCCAAAGAAACTATTGCTTGGGTTGGCAAAGGAATAGTATTTGATACTGGTGGGCTTTTTATCAAATCTAGGGTAATTATTTTTCCTTTATTGAATTTCCTTTGCTTAAAACATATAAAAATAATTTTAGTGAATTATTTATCATAAGTTGTTAAAATATTGTTAGTATTTCATTGTAAATTGAGATTCCTTTGTAATTAATGTTTAAAGTTGAATTTATATTTTAAAATTTAAATTAAAAATGGCAGTTCTTGATTTGTGAACATTAAGTAACTTCGTAGTCTTGTTAGTGTAATTGCACCTATGTAGCCTTGTCAGTAAAGTTGTATTTATGTAGTATTGCATTGATCAAAACTATTGTGTACTAATACTCGTTTAGAATAGTGGACTTATACAGATTACCAGCAAGTACTTTTAAATTTAAAAAAATTTTTTTGGTCTGTTCTTGAATGCTTAATTTTAATTTAAGGAGACACAATAGCTGTTTTAATATTGGATAAGTTGAAAATTTTATAAAAATAATTTTTATTAATGATTTATATTTTAATATTATTAATCATATTTCATTTATTTTTATGTTATAAATTTTTAAAAATAAATTTGTTGTGTTAATACTTTTGAAAACTTGGTTGTTTATATTATCATAACATGCAGTTGGCAAGCTAGAATCATTCTTTTAACAATATATGGAGAATTATGAAAAGTATATTTAACTGTTTTACTATTATTAAAAAAATGGTAAAAGTAAATTTCTTTAGAGTAGTATGCCTGGTATGAAACGAGATTGTGGAGGTGCAGCTGGTATCCTGGGAGCATTTTACGTTGCTGTTAAAATGGTATGACAAATTATTGATGTATTCTTATACAACATTATATAAATATGAGAAAATATATGAAATATCCCCCAAAAGTTTAATTATAAATATTTCAATTCTACATCAGTGTATATTTTTAATGTAAATGTAAAATATGTTATTTTGCAACTTCACAAAAAAAAAACCTTTTTTAATTGTTAAATTCTTCTGAATTTTAAATGAAATTTTGAAAAATACTGTATAGTTTAGTTAGTAAAAAAAAATTTTTATGTACATGCTAATCATAAAATTCATGTACTTTCAATGGATGTCTAAATTTCGTGTATTTTTTTTTTTGCTGGATATAAAATTTGCAAAATGTTTAAAATTGAAACAGAAGTCATATTGAATGAAATTAGGCAATAAAGTTATACTGTCAATTCCATCAGATAATATGTTTAGTGCCTATACATAAAAAAATTTATTTGTTTCTGGGTGAAAATTATATATTTTTGTTAATCTGCAATTCTATATTAGATATATCTAACAAACATTGGGTATTTACTGATTTTTTTACCTTAGTCTTATAAAAAAATTTTGCACTAAAAGACTGCAGTTTTTTTTGTTAAAAAATATTTAAAAATATCTGTTGTAATAAAAATTTCAGACTTTATTATTTTAATTAATTGAAAAACAACTACCAGCATATTGCATTTTATAAAAATATACAAATAGGCATTGGTATTGAGATAAGTCAAGTTGTATTATTATTAAATATTCAATGTTTGGATCTAGATTGTTAATCAAAATATAACAATATTAATATTTCTCCCCTTCCCTTAAAGGGTTTCAAAGAAAATCTTCATGCCATTTTTTGCTTAGCAGAAAATTCAGTTGGCCCATTAGCTATGAGACCAGATGATATAATTACATTATATTCAGGAAAGTAAGTATTATAGAAATATATGTATCATGAGTGTTATCTGTATCAATATAATATCTTTTATATCAATCAATGCATATTTCCCAAAATATGTGTAGTTTGAACATTTTGTTGCCAATTTTAAAAATATGTGAAAAAAAAAAATTTAAATTATAATATTTAAGCTGTCATTGTAAAGAATAAAAATCAGCCCATTAAAAATTTCTAATTCTTATCTTACTAATAGCTTTTTGTGTTTCAACACATGAACTTATAAGAAGAATATATCAATACATGGGAAGGATATATTAATCTCATTTTTAAACTTTTTTGAATTTTTGCCCTTATGAATCATATTAAATCAATGTGTAATTTTTCCTTCTAATTAAATTTCAAAAGAATTTAAAAAGCAATGTCTATCAATTTTTATTGTTGCTCTTTTATCAAAATCATCAAAGAATTTTTATTTTATATTATATAAGAACATTCTAATAATTTACAATAAATATCCTTTTTTCTTTTTTATTACAGAACTGTGGAAGTTAATAATACAGATGCAGAAGGACGTTTAGTTTTAGGAGATGGTGTGAGTCTGATTTTGCCTATTAATATTTAATCATTTATGTAAAACTAATTTATATTATCTAATTATTTGCTGTTTACTTCTGCTCTGCATGAAATGTATAGATTTATTAGACTTTAATAATTTTTTTCCTGCTGTTAAGCTTGATTTTCATTTCACACAACTAAATGGCATCAACTACAGAAGTATGAGTTAATAATAAAGTAATTTACCTGTTGAAGCCATGTGGCAGTACAATTCAGTACACTTGTAGAACAATAAATTTCTAAATAGTTTTAATAATAAATCATACTTTATGTCATAGATTTGGCATAAGGTATGTTGAATATTTACAGAAAATTACAGCCAAAACCTTCTCAATACTTTTTGAAATTAATTATTAATTAGCTCTATCAAATGCATAACTATTTAATGCTCCCCAAATGCATAACTATTTATATTCATTGATAAATACCAATATCAAGTCATAAAATTCATGGCCCAAATACTGCTACCTAGATATATATATATATTATCTGGGACAAGAAAGGGACAAATTATTACAAACTATTGAAACTTTTATATGATATTACTAAGGATTTTCATCAATTAACAGACTATTTATGCACATTAAAAATTGATTTAATATGGTTCACAGAGCTTCACAAAACGAATTAAAATGACTTCATTTTACTGTGCAATCCATTTGTATTATTTTATTTGTCAAGAGGGACAAATAGAATTATTACAAAAATAACCAAAACAATTTATGATGAATTTAGTAGGATTATTTGGTACTGAGGGGCTTGATGACCGAGTGACTAGTGCTCTATTGCTCAGTGCCACAGGTTTCAGGTTCAAGTCCCGGCAGTGCCATAGATGTTTGTAGTGGTTCGAATCCACTTTAATAAGTAGGCCCCACTCTAATATGACTGTAGAGCATTGGGCATAGGGCTCATAACTCTACCCCATAAAAGAAAATGTTTCCTGTCTCGAAATCTGGCAGTAGGCAGGTGAGCCAATGATTATTATTATTTTTGGTACCCCAGTGTATTATGGAACGCAGTTTGAATACTTCTGAGGTAAATCAATAACAGTTGTGTTAAAATATCCATCTACAGCCTATGTTAGATTTAAAGTGATTTTTTTTTTTTTTTATTGATTGTGCAAATCACATGTTACCAAAAGATTAAAGAATACAGTTCGAGTTGGAATAGGAAATACCGCTCCATCCAATCTTTTTATCTAGTTTGGCCACATCTTTACAAATTTCTTTCATCATGCAGATGCTTAATAATAAGTTAATGAATTGGTTTTATACATTTGACAAATCATTGTTATGTCTAGAATTTTTTTCTTTTCGCATGTGTGTAAAACAAATGCTGTAGTTTTTTGTTATGTTGCGCTCAATTCACAAAGCCTCATAAAACAAATTAAAATTATTTCATTTTATTATTTTATAGCTTAACAGACAAAGAAATAAGCATGATTTAATTGGAAATTTCTGAAAGCAATGTGTTTTTCTTTCTTCTAAAATAGTGCACACACACACATATATATTTTGAGGGGCTTTTATATATGTTCATTTACTTTATAAAAATCAATGTTTTTATGTTTTTGTGAGCAGAAAATAGCAAAAATTAAGTATAGATTTCAAGTATGTAATTGTAGTCATTTTAAAATTTATGCTTATATATTCTTAAAATGGTTGATTATAGTAACAGTATTAGATGCATCTGTCCTGGATTTGAAAACACAATTTGGCATTTTGTGTTTATAGTGACTAGGAGTTCTTGTACATTTTTCTCTACAATTATAAATGCTGTAAAGATTTTCCTTTGTACTAGGTGAAATTTGTGAAAGTATCTTATTGTTAGAAAGACATGATACATTTATTTATATTTATTTTACAATCTCTGATGTCTTTAATGAAAAGCTAAAGTAATCCAAGTCAGTATTATGTAAATTGTACTTTTTTTTTTTTTTTTATACTTTTGCTTTTAAATGTTTATACTTACATTATAAATTATATTTGATGAATTATGTATAAAAAAATTCATTTATACCCTTCAATACTAATTTTTATTCAGTATAGAAAAAAATTTAAAATAAAAATATCAATATTATTATATGTTATATTTTTAGTTTAAAAATTGGAATGTGTTGAATATTTTTAAAAAGTTTCATTTTTAACAATTTCAATCTTTGTACTTTTATATTATTTAAAAATCATATAATTTTAGGGTTGCTTATGCTAAAAAAGATTTGGGAGCTACCACAATTGTTGACATGGCTACTTTAACTGGAGCTCAAGGAGTTTCTACAGGACGTTATCATGCAGCTATTATAACTAATGATGAAGGATGCGAATTGGAGGCTATAAAGGCTGGGAAATTATCAGGGGATTTAGTTCATGCAATGCCTTATGCACCAGAATTGCACTTTGTTGAATTCGGTAGTTCATTTGCTGACATGAAGAATTCTGTTTCTGTAAGTTATTAATAATTTAAATTATCTATAAATTTTTTTTTTTTTTTTCATGCAATGCAGGTTATACTATTCCACGAACTTTTTACTCTCACAACTTTTAATTGTCACTGTAGTTCTTTAAAAAAAAAAAAAAAAATTACTGTAATCCTCTGCCTATAATCTTCATATTATAGCTGAAAAAAAGTAATTTAATAAAATTTCTTGTTATGGATTATAACCACTTTTGTACAATTTGTGAACAGGTCTTTTTTTTCCTCTTGTAGAAGTTTGATAAAAACAAATTTTATTACCTAAAAATTCTTTTTACTGAATAGAATTAGAATTTTTGTTTGAGGAAAAGAAATTAATGAAGATGAAATGAGATGTAGCATTGTTGATGAAGGTCTTATTTATACATATCTTACATTCAAAAGAAGTACTTAAATAGTGTTGTGAATAATGGAGACATATTTTTACAAAAATTAAAAAATATGGTGCACTTCATAGATAGGTAATGAAAAGGATTGGAATAATGTAGATAAAAATCAGAAACTTTTTAAATAATTAATAATTAATTGTAATAGTGATCAAAGGTTTTCATGTCTCTAATAATAAAGGAGATTGCATATCTTTTGGTTTTACTATAGATATTTAGTATATATATATTATTTTCCACTATATTAAAATATGTTTTTATTTATATTATAATTTCAAAAGACTTTTAAAAAACTGATTTTCTTTACCTGTAAGTATATAGAAACAGTGCTTGATTAATACTTAATATATATAGGAAATTAGGTTAGCTTTTGTAAAATTATTCTAGCTTTTTTTTGAAAGATTGTAATTGTAAACAATTTAAAGTGTCTCAGTTTTAAAAGTTAAGAATATGAAGCAATCGGCAAACTACATATTTTACATTTTAGCTGTTTAAACAAAGTATATAATAGTCTTTTTTTAAGACATGTATTGCAGAGTTTACCTTTGCTTTGACTTAATGAAATGAAAGTAACAACAGCTTCAACTTTCAAATTGCTTTTGATAAATAGTAGAGAGTGGAAAAGTGAGATTAAAAACAAAAGTTTTACCAACTTATTTTTATATATATAATAGAGATACTAGTTATTAAATCCTGAATCTACTTTAATGTTTTTAATAAAGTTTTGAGATTAAAATGAGAATGAATTTATTAGCATCTTTTATAGGAAAAGGCATAAGTGTCTGCGATAGTTGACATAATTTATTATATATACTCTTAAGAGAACTGTGTAAATTTTACAGTAATATTCTATTGAGAAGTGATCTTCCAAGTAAAAATATCAAACAATCTAAATACTATGTAAATGTATTGTACAAATATAAAGCAAGTGGGAAGGGGTGCAATCAAATTATTTTTAAATAATTACTCATTATAAAAGATTTAAACAATATATGCCAATTCATTTTTTTTTTTTTTTTTAAATAGCAATGTTGTAAGTTCTTTATATAATTCTTTTTTAGGATAGCTCATGTGGTGCAGTATCTTGTGCAGGATTATTTATTGGATCTCATATAGGATTTGATTATGAAGGAAAATGGCTTCATATTGATATGGCAAAAACATCTTACCATGTAAGAAAATCTTTAATGCGTTTAAATTTTTCTTGAATTAATTTCCGAGAGAATAATTAAAAATAATCCTCTATAAAATGTTTTACTGAGAATAGCAAAATTCTAGTTATATAACATAAGTACTTGATTGGTATATACAGAAAAAAAAAGTTGTAATATTAGATGTCAAGCATAAACCTTTTTTCCTGTTCTGTTGATAAAGCTTGTTTAATTAATTTTATTTCCCATGGAATAAAATCATCTGTTCTAAATCATTGTGTTCAAAATTAAACTTATTTACATTTTTATAAATATTATTGTGTGAATCTTTGTCTTTTTTATTAAAATGTAATTAATTGGAATTTAAGAAATTTAACGAAAATCTACAGTAAAAAAAAAAAAAAGATACTAAGGTTTTTAAAAGTATAATAGTCTTATTAGAAAATATATGTAAAAAGTTTATCTTTTAAATAAACGGAGACTTGGTATTTTTAATCTTATGGTCAACATTCTGCTTGTTTTTAAAGTGTAAATGTCTTGGAAAATTCTGCGTTTAGATTCTTAACAATTTTAATATTTTTATTTTATATACCATACAATGAAATAAACGTTTAAAACATAATTTGATATTAACATTTTGTTTATGCTTACAGGGTGAGAAAGCTACTGGCTATGGTGTAGCATTATTAAATACTCTATTTGGTTATGCATCTGATAACCCAATGCTTCTGAAATTAGCAGCTCAATTTAAAAGTGACGGAGTAGCTGAAAAAAATTCTATCTCAGCACCTTAAATTCTCATCTCATCAATCAATCAATGAATGTTTTTATATATAAAAATCAGTTTTGATGTAGAATGCATGTTAGTTCAATTTTTATATATTTATTTTTTAAAATATATTTTATGATTTATTAGAATTTTTTAATTTATTATATATTTTATAATTAATCTTAATTTATTATCATTCAACAAATGTGAATCTATTGGTTAATATTTTTAAAATAAAAATTTATATTACTTTCTTCTTCACTGTACTGTGTGTGGAAAATGTAGCTTTTGTATGTTCATTATTCAGAAATGTGACTTTCTTTTTATAATATCTTATGAAATAAATACTTCTAAAAAATAATTCTTCTGGAATCAAACTTTTTTTCCTACTATGAACCCATTTTACTCATAAAATAAAAATAACTATCACTTTACTTTTACTTTAAAATGTAACAAAATAAAAACTGCACTGAATAAGTACTGAAGTCACTGTGTAAACAAAACAAAAGGGATAAAGTTATGGAACTTCTGCATGGCATAATTTGTTCTAGCAAGACTGTAGTGACTTTAAATTGCTGTTAATAACAGCCAAAATTCCAAATTACTGATGAAAGACTTAATTGTCATTAAAAAGAACATATCTATTAGATCTTTAATTTATGCTATTATAATTTGTTAAAGGCAGGATCAAGATAAATAAATGCTAGATTTAATTTAAGTAAAAATCTAGATAATAAATGGGTTATCGTTGTACAAGACCACATATTGCTAAGTAATCCATGGATTTCTGGTTAAACATTGTCAATTGGATTTTAAACTACAAACTGTAAATTTTTAGAAGCCACATTTATCTGTATTCCTATATTGAAATTGAAAATTTCTTTCATTTAATATTTATCCAAATATCATTTATTTTCATTCAATTGTTTTATTATATTTCTATATATGCTTTAAAACAAATTTTATCTATATAAAGGTTAATAACCAAACATGCTTTATTTTCAAAATATAAAATATTATATGGCAACAAATCTAGGATCAGATTTTGGTAGCAAATCTAGGATCAACCCAGAAAGTCATCCAATTTCTCGAGATTTATAGTAGTTAAATTAGAGGAGTTTATTTCTTTTTACAAACATTATAAGGATTGTTTTAATGGTAATTTCATTATTATTTATAAAAGTTATATCTTTTTTTTTAAATGATTGTTCACTTATCTTATAATAAGATGTTGCTTATTGATACATAATTTAAACAATTATGATGTTGCCATTCATTAAAATACTTATATCTGCTTATTAAATCATTTCTAATACTGTTATATAGTTAAGGTTTCGTGGAAATGTTATTGGAATTCACGAAGAAAACCATTACTTTTGACTTTTCGTACAGGCTGTGCTTCACATTAGTTGATTAAACATCTGCCATTTTATGGAATTGTTAAATTTTCCTGTTTTGTGCCATTGTCCACATTTTCTTTGATATGGTGCAAGGACAGAAATGGATGACAGATGAGTGAAATGGAATGCAATTATCTTTCTTTTTTTAAATAACAAAGTTTCATCATTTGATTTCGACATCAGAAACATACAAAATTTTTGATGTATTAACAATAATTTTAGTGTAGTAACGATTAATTTCAGTATTAAAGAGATAAAATTTGGCACAATAGCAACTTATCAATGAATTTTCACATAATAGGAATTCGTTTAATCCTTAAAATTGATTAGTAATTGCTAATCGGAATTCATTTTACAACAGAAATTTTTTTTATAATGTACAATAATGCACGAAACACTGCCTTTTCAACTGTGTTAACAAGATCCTTTCTCAAGGACTCTAATGTGTTCCAAGGTATTTGGTGCACACGAAGAATTTTTGTAGACGAAGAATTTGTCAATCCATCCTTGGGCATGACAGTCGAGTGAATGAGGCTTTGAGTTGAGCATACATAGTCAATCCAACCAATGCTGAATCCCTATTTTTTTAGGATACTTCATTAACAGTGAAGACAAAGATCTTTTGTAGAGCTAAGAACAGTAAACGGCTATGTATGATACTTTTAGAGAGGCCCGACAGAAGTTGGTTTTATTGATAGGAAACCAGCTCTGGGATAAACCATTGCGAGAAAATTAAATAAATCTCTTAAACTGCAAATCAAAAACCAGTTAATTATATTTACTGCATGTACACCATTGAATCCAAATACTTTATAGGAAAATATAAGGAGATCCTAAAAAAGATACTCGCCAAGTGTTCATAGGGGAAATCAAGATTGATTATTTTTGAGGACAAATATATGGCCATCATCAATGAAGCTTGCGTGCATCTATTCAATATCGATAAAACGCAATTTACATACGAGAAAAACGTCGGGTGCAAGAAGGTACTTCTAAATCAAGCCTACCGAATTATCGATCTGGTAGAAAAGCAAGATATTTTTCTTAGTGTTTCTGGGAGTAAAGGGAAAATATTTTAAACCAATTTAATTTTGGCCAAAACCAGGACCCTGGGAGAAATTGTTCTTTTCGTCGCCTTTTCAAGTACGGCAATAATAGAAGCATGTAGATACCTGATCTCGCATTTAAATTATCGTTTGACATCTCCAGACAGGAAAATTATGTGCCACATAAGCAAAGCAGATGCTGAAGACATTTAAATTAGTCGTATGTAATGAACGTACCATAACCCACAAGGTTGGTTATGGTACATTATGACACCCCTGGTTGTCATTTCCTTTTGGAGATATCCGAGGGAAATGATAACCTGGAAGGGAGCTCTGGTACTTCTCTGTGGAATCTCGTTAAGCTCTGCTCGCCTACCCAAAGTCAGCTGATGAGACCCATTTATGTTAAAATTTTCAATAACACACATTCTCAAACTACAACCGAGTCTTTCAGTAAGATAAAACTGCCATCCGATTTTTGTAATTGATGTCTATCGCTGTGTTAATATATGCAGTTTATACGGCATTTTCCAAAATGATAACGATTTGAACTGGTTGTGAAAAAATATGTTGACTGTAGTTATTATCTATAGCGTTATAGAAGTCGATAAGGTCTCTAAATTTCCCACCAAATTTCCTTAACTTACTGGATGCAACTGGATTACCATCACATTGTCTTTTATTTAAAATGAATTCTCCAATTAATGGACTGGCAAGGATGAAATCTGCAATTAATAATGCCAACTTATTATTTGACATTGGCTTCATATTTTATCATTCTAAATTTTTTTTATTTGAAAGTTACATCTCGCTTGTTTAAACATTTTTGAAAGCTCTAAAAATATTTAAAACTTTATTTAAAAATTAATTTTGTTGAAAGTGAAACAATCGGAAATTTGCACTATTATGAACTATGAATATATGGTATTACGGCATCGCAAACCACGTGAACATTAATAGCTCTAGTGTTACTAAGTAGTAGATTGATGAACTCTCGTCGGACCATAACCCTGATAATTTTAAGTTTCGCGCTGTGCATGTCATGCCTAACCCGGTCGTTACCTGTTGGTCCAAATTTTCTAGTATACTTGATAGTAATTTTAATTATTCTTTCACGCCTATAACTTCTCCGGAAGGTATTGAGGACACGCCATTAATGATTTAACCAATAAAATTCGCTCTATCAAGCTGCCTCCAATCAAATTCCTGCTAACAATAAAGCCTATTTACCTCCTCCCTATTAAAACTCTTATTACTAATCGGAATAATGCGCGTAGCTCTGGCAAATATATCGTGATTCTAAAAGCAAGAATAACTACAATCATCATCAGAACATACTAAAACGGGCTGTTGCAAAGTATAGGAATGAAAAAACGACTAATGTTGAGACTGGTACGATCTGGAAGCTTTGCAGTAGCCTCCGTAAGAAAAGAACGAAAATTATCTCTCTTCACTATAATCAAGATATCGTTACTACTGACATGCAAAAAAGCGACATTCTTTCTAATTCTCTGCAAGAACAATTTCAAGAAAATCCATCAACCAATGTTCAATTGATTTGAAAATACCCGTCTTTTATAACTCAGCATAACAGTTAACAGTAACTTTCCTCCTACTAAAGCCTCGACGGTGATTAATATTATTACTAACCTTAAAATCAGTAAGACTCCTGGCAACTGCATTACTAACAAGATGCAAAAATATTCCGTTGTATCCTTCAAATCTGCAATTTAAATTTTATGAAAATAGCTAGAATTCTCCCATTCTAGAAAGATCCTTCTTCTCCCTAATAGTTATCGTCAGACTTTTATATTAATGGACTGGCAAGGATGAAATTTCCCAACAATTTGGTTTCTGATCTTTTTCCACCAATTAATAATGCCAACTTGATGTGGCGAAAGCCTTTGATGGGGATTTGGATTTGACATTGGCTTTCATTTTAACTATTCTCCATACCAAAGTTATTTTTAATTACCTTTCTGAATTTTATTGTTTCTGTTAATATACGGATTCAAAATTTTCCTCAGGGGATCGATCTTTTTTTATTTATTAATGACATTCCACAAGACCACAAGTTGACATTGCTGATTATTACTCAGGGGAGGCAATTACACATTATTCAGAAAATTTACAAAACTACATCAACACACTTGAATTATGGCTAGAAAAATGGAAAATTAAACTTAATGTCGCGAAAACTAAAAAATATTGTTTATAATCCACCTAAATAATTATCTCTAATACTAACATTTCCTGGTCTAAAAAGCCAAGTATTTAGGTGTAATTTTTGATTAACATTTAAAGCTCATATTGACTACCTCCGCGATAAATTTAACACTCAACTTCGTAAATTTTATTCTGTTTTAGGCAGGCACTCAAAACTAACAACTGAACTGAAAAAAATATATTTAGCGTATCTTCGTCCGATAATAGCATATGCGAGTCCAGTCTGGGGCTCTTACGGCAAGTCTTGGAAAGATTGGAAAACAAAGTTATACGTATGATTGTTGATGCTCCTGGTTCTTCCGTAACAAGGAAATTAAATTTGCTCTTTCTATGCCTAGTTTTCGGGATTATGGCTAAAATTTCTAATAATTTCACATCTCTCAATAGTTCTGATAATTCTGTAATTACTAAATAAAATTGATATATTTCTCTGCATAGCAAGAGGCCACGCCATGTAGTAGACTTGTTTTCTTTTTTTAACTTCTATCTCTGGTCCTGGTAATTTTTGATTAGGTTTGCGTACCGAGTTTGTGTTTTTGTTTTTGCTCCTGCGTGAGTACTATGATGTGCTTCGGCTTCCGGTATTTTTGGTTTTTCTTTTTTCTTTTTTGTACTTTTGCTTTGTATATACTGTATTTGTATTTTTGTTTTTATTTTTCTCTATATTGTGCAATTTGTGTTAATTATCAATGGGCAGTGACCGACTGCCACTGTATCTTATGTTTGCCATTTTGCTGGTCGCTTCAAGCGACAAGGTACCTCCATTCACCCTACACCGATTCACTAAGTAGTAGATAGTATCAAATTTTTCGCCAAATTTAGATATATTTTCGCCTCGATTGGCCATCGACTCGCATCTTATTGCATGATGACACTAGACCACACACACCACACAAATGACTGTGGCAGAACTATAGGAATTGAAACTTTTCATCATCGTTCATATTCACCAGACCTAGCCCTCACTGACTACTACTTCTTCGCAAATTTGGATAATTTTTAATAGGAAAACAATCTTAATTCCGACAATGCTGTAAGACTGGCCTTTCAGGAATTCATTGACTCTTGACCGTCAGGGTTTTATACCACCGGCCTGAATGAACAACCTGCCGCTTAAATGGCAAAAGTGAATTAAAAATATGGATGCATACTTTGATGAAGAAAATAATTTCTTATATTTGTAAGTAATCAACCAATTTCGTCTTTTTTTCCTACAAATTTCATCCCTGACACCTAGATAATTATGGAACCTCGGCCTGCCAAAACTTTTGCTCAGCATCTTTAAACACAGTCTTGTATTATTGGAATGTATTTGAAGCAACTGTCATATCAGAAAATAGCAAAACGGAAGGGTTACCACATATTTCGACGGATCTCACTTTAAGAGATTGAAATTTCCCAACAAGATTTATGTTCGCAATTAACTCAGTCTATTTAATATTGCGAAGTGGGGATTTGTGATAGCTTTTTTTCACATGCAACTAATTTTTGCTTGTCGAAGAGTGGGTTCACCAAAGAACTTATTCTTGCACCTGGAAGTGAAACTAAAAACGTTGCTTATAATTAGATTCTGAGCTTAATATAATGAATTTGTAAAGATTTTATTTTACGGTTACTTTTGAATACTTGTAAATGAATTTACTTTTAATTTATATTACATGTAGAACTAATTCATTTTACTGTCTAATAAACGATTGTTTTACTACCTCAGTTTAGGGCCTGAAAGGCCGAGTGGCTAGCGCTCGGTACCACAGGTTTCGGGTTCGAGTCCCGGCGGTGCCATGGGTGTTTGTAGTGGTTCGGAATCCACTTTAAACTGCAGGTCCCGGTCTAATAGGATCGTAGAGCGTTGCGGAGGCATTGTTACTCCGCGTCCGTGGCTTATCTTCAAGTTACACGCGCCCCTTGGGTAATGCAAAGTGACTAATGTCTGTGCAGCGCTTGCCTTAAGGCATCCAAGACCAAGCTGTTTAAGTGTTTACCGGCTGCATTAGAAAGAAAAAAAAAAAACTATCCCAGTTTATAACTTTATTACAAGGAGAGATACGATTTCTTTTCTCAGGTGCAGGTTTGGTTGTTAAAAACAAACAAAAATTGATTTTTATAATAAAATTGCACTCACTTTTAATCTATTAGTTAAAAAAATGCTTATTTCCATCATTATTAGTTCAACAGAAGAAAAAAAAAAAATTCAAAAAAATAATTTGAAATACCAAAATGCATAGAAAGTGATTCTAGCTATAATAATGGTCAATTTTTTCCCTCTTAATTTACTACATATCAGAAATTATTTTTAATTAAATAAAACTTATTCTTAATAACACATTTAGCGTAGAATGGACATGACTTCATAGTTCTTTTCGTTAATCCCATTTGTAGTTCAGAATGGGTATTTAATTTTGATTTTTTTTTTTTTTAATTTTAAATGCATTTAATTAATATGGTTTTCGCCTATTTTTGTATGATGAAATTCTTGATGGATAAAAGATGTTTTGCACATATGATTGCCATAATTCAATACAGATAAAATAATAAATTGCAATGAAATTAAACATTTTAAGTTTTCTTTTTCAACAAAACTTAATAAACTAAAATATGCTTGTTCATTGAAGCCCACTCATATATGTTAATTTCTAGCATAAAACATTTGTCTTTATCAATACCTAGTTTTCAAATTAGGAAATTGTTGTTCAGCAGAGTAAATATTCTATTCAGAAAAATCTACAAAATGCTTGAATCCTAAAATCAGCCTTGAGTGAAGTCTGGAATCATGCAAAAGAATCTTTAATACATCATAAATTGCCATTCAGAGATCAAGCATACAAAAAATCAAAATCACCTGCCTAAAAAGTGGTTTCCTTTGGTAAATAACAGGTTGTTGAGCCTGCACAGATGCTATAACTTAGATATACCTGAAAAAACCTGTAACAGAATTTGTTACTGGTTTAATAATTATAAATTTGTTACTATGTTTAATAATATTAGTTTCTGGTTAACAGAATTTGTTAACCAAGTTTTCCCACCAAGGAAATGTTGCGCATGTATTTTCGTCAAACTACATGACGTAAAACAAAAATACTCTTCCGTTCCCCTCAGCAGCCTAATGTGCATGACTACATGAATACAACTTATGTTTTTGCCACATCACTCGGTATAGGGACAAAAATGGAACGACGTTTTCTCAGAACCCCACAAGAAGAGTAGTAACGACACATTCATTTCTTCATTATTTAATTCCTGGCAATTGTAACATAAAACAGCCAATAAGGCGATTTTAGTATTTTGACTGATCGCTTTGGCGATTTTTAAAATAAAAGCAAAATCCAGTGCGACATGAAAAATTCAAAAGAACTCTAGTGATACATCAATAATGATCAGAGGCAACTGAGAGTCGTATTCAAGCTTTACATTTCAACTGTTTTTTCCTATATAAACAATTATTTAACGCAAATTTTGGTAAAATCGTAGAATAGGAGCCGTTGGGATTTGGAGTAAAAAAACTTTTCGCCAAAGTGCGCCAAGTAACAGGTTGCAACTGTACGTTAAGTGAATTGCAAACAATACAAGAAACCAATATTACCACAACTGGCGTTTTATTGCCCAGTTGGCTCCATAAAAAACTCGCCAAACCCCAACGGCCCCTATTTTGCGATTTCGTCTTAATTTTAATTAGAACTCTGTAAAGTCACTTTATTACCTTTAATAGAATTTTGCACCATACTTTGAATCTTTTGTTTCGATAAGTTCTTAAATTAACATTTTCTTGTTATAAAACAGACTTTACAAGTGGTTAGCTTGAAATTTGTGTTAATTAAAAATAACATTTAAAATTAAAAATAGCTGAAATATATTTTTTTTTTTTGGATGAAATGAAATAGAATGGAGCATGTGAATTGTGACTTGAATGCAAGATGGGTGTTTTCTTCCATTTATTATGAGAGAGACAAAATGCACTTAAGTATAACAAGCTTTATCTCATAAAGCCCACATTCTGATAGATTATATAAACACTCAAGATAAAAATTATACAATTATATAAATCTTAAAGACAAATAGTCTTAACACAGTGTTGTTAAATA
Organism: Caerostris extrusa; assembly: GCA_021605095.1. Taxonomy (NCBI): domain Eukaryota; kingdom Metazoa; phylum Arthropoda; class Arachnida; order Araneae; family Araneidae; genus Caerostris; species Caerostris extrusa. Next base: position 35,686 of record BPLR01008838.1, on the reverse strand, counting down.
GAAAAAGAAAGGCCCAGCCTTATCCTCTTGTGCCCGTTCCGTAGTTGGCTCCGCCCACCTTGTCAACGGCATTTCGGAGGAACTCGTCTGATATTTCTTCGGGGGATTCGATCTGTATTTCTACTGCGAAATTCTGTATGACTTGCTTGACGAGTGCTTTGTCGATGGAGACCCTCGCTCTCTTGAGGGTGCTGACGGAGGGACCCACCCACGTCAGCAGGACGAACTTTTTCCGCTTGCTCATCTCGTCGCCGGCGAACACCCTCACGAACGCGAAAGCGCGCTCGTCGTCTGATAACATATCTTTAAGTTCTTGAAATTTTTCCCCAGAACAATCATGGACTATCTCTGCACCTTTATACCTGAATAGAGCCCAATTTGTATCTGACGTATCCGCCCTCACATCTTGGTAAGCATCACGTAAACCTTCCTTGTCTACAGCGCTTGCCATGACTTTGGTTATTAGAATTTTTGGAACAGGGCGCCGCAAAATGCGTTCAATAAATATCGAGAAACTCCGCTTTTACCGAAGAAAAAGGTGCAACTGGGAACGGTAAACGAACTCCGCGAGAAAAAAAAAAAAATCCGACTCTGCCCACTTTCCGCGACGTTACGTCACGCGTCACGTGCAGCCAATCACTCGGCGAAACGGAGCGGCCATCGCGGTTGCCATGCAGGGAAAATAATCTCACACTGAAAAGCGGGTTTTCATCCGAGCGATCGATAAATGGAATATCGTTTGCAACAAGTTTGGAGAACCTGTGAATAAAAAGTTCTTTTATTTAAAAGAAGAGGTCAAAAGCATGAGGTTACGGTTTTTATGAACTACATTTTGAACTCTTTTAAAAATCTTGTTTAGTTCTTTTTTTGTTGTTGTTGTTGTAAATATTGTCTTTTAATGTAATTTTCATTCTTCAGTTAATTTTATAGAGATTTTCAATTAATTTAATTAGAATTTTCGAAAAATTACATTCGAACCTTTTAAATCCAAAATTTCTGAATTTTTTTTTTTTTGTTGTTGTACATTGTTTTTAATGCAATTTTCATTCTCCATTTAATTTTATAGAGATTTTCAATTAATTTAATTAAAATTTTCAAAAAAATTACATTCTTTTAAATTTAAATGTTCCGAAAATTTTTAATCTTCTTTTTTTTTTTTACTAGTAGTTTTATTTCTTTATTTTTTCAAGCTTTTTCATTTTCAATTAATGAGATTCTTATGCTTAGTTATGATAAGAATTACAATAAGATTTCATTTGGTGATTATATTTTTAATAAAATGTTTTCGAATTACTGTATTTTTAATATATATTTTTATTTTACGGCCCAAAGAATATTATTTCTAAAAACATACGTTAGAATACATAACTGAATATATGTATCCAAAAGAATGCTATATATATAGACATTCCATTATACTATTTTTTTCTTTTTTTGTAATCGGTAGACATCGCTTTCCTTTCTTTTTGTCGTATACAAAGAACAAATTATTGACTTTCGAGAGCACTTTCAGAAGTAATTGTCCCATTTGCTCACCCCAAAAGACAATAGAAGAATATTCCAGACAGGTTGACTATTAATGTGAGGGCGAGTCACATACAAGCTGTCGAAGCCATCCAGGAGTGTCTCCTTTTCGAAAACATTTATTGTAACCCCTCCCCTCACAGCTCATTCGTATCTGTTGCCATTAACTCATGAGTCAGACAAAATTAGTATTCGTATGAGAAATTTTTATGGTATTAATTGTTTATACAATTATTCAATAAAATTGGTAAAATGGCGTAAAAAAAAATCCTGCTCTCTAAATACAAAGAAAAGAAATAAAGTTCAATTGCCTTATCATTGAATTTTAACTATTTAAAAGATGCAACAAATCAATTCGTGTGATAATTTAGTTATTTTCCCCAAGATTAAAAATTTAAAAAATAAATACAATTGGAAATTTAAAAAAAAATTTTTAATATTAATTCTGTCCTCAAGCTATAAATTTATTTAGAACAGTATCTGAGACCCACAAGCAGGAAAAATAAAACAGAAATATAGAATTAAAATCAGACGATTATATTTTCTTTTTTTTAAAATGTAATTCTTTATTGGGTTTAGTAAGTCAGCATTAAATAATAAAATATTAAATATAATATTAAGGGGGAATTAATAAAAGTATCAACTTAACATTCAGAGAAATTTGGGTTATCAACAAAATCCTGCAGTATTTTTTTAGATGCAGATGTTTATGAAGGGGGAAAAAAATAAAAAAGCAATTTTGAGACTTAAGAAAATTTACTTCAAAACTAATCGGCTCTGACCGATTTCTCAAATCAGAAGAATTTACAGAAAAATTTGCCGTGTTGCCATTTTGTTATAAAACATGTTATTTTTACAGGTTTTGTTATATATATTATTTTAAACAGTGACGTCAAATGTTAACTTAAAAAATATATATAATAATAAAAAAATATATAATAACATTTCATGAAAATTTAAAAAGATAAATTTTACGATAGTTTAAATATAAATTAAAAATAAAAATTCAATTTTCTAAGCTTCCTTTATTTAATTTAAAAAAAAAAAAAAATTCCTTGCCAGTTATATGCATAAAAAAAAGGATTTTCTTCCAAGATGTATTTAGCAGAGGAATCAGACTACATTTGTGTGACATAAAAAAAAATATTCCCATAATCAACGAGACTATGACAGAACTTTGTTAAAGCATGTGTCAGTTAAGAGCTTGAAGCTACTCTGATTAATCCAGTTAAACAATAAACTTTCTCGGACTGTAATAAATAATGTAAATTTTTGCCTGGTTATTTTCTGTCAAATATTTATAAAAAGATAGTTAACTTAATAAGTTGAGTTGCTTCAATCCTCACTGCAAAAAAATATTGTGTAATATTAAGCATTTTAAAAATATTTACATAAATCTGCATTATTTTTATTATTGTTGGCATGTTTTAAATATTCCACGGAAATGAGTATTGTTGTTTCCAAATTATGGGCACTTGAAGCCATTAACTTGAAACCATTTGCCATTACAACAGAAGACATGTAGCAGATTCAGCGTTATCCAAGGAGCCTGCAACATTAGATCTATATTGTGCTATTATTCAAAACATTTCTATGTATGGGCCTGAATGGCTGAGTGTCCAGCGCTCTGGCGCTCGGTTCACAGGTTTCGAGTTCCGGCGGTGCCATGGGTGTTTGTAGTGGTTTGGAATCCACTTTAAGCCGTAGGTCCCGGTCTCTTATGACTGTAAGAGTGTCACGGAGCAGAAGTCAGACTTCTACCTACGGGTGCTCCATCAGAACAGAAGCTGCATCCCTCCTTCCCTGAGGGGATACGACAACAACATTCCTATGTATGACAACGGGGGCATCGCACTCACCTCCCTTTCTCCTTGAGCCAAACGGAAGGCTTTCCGGTTTACAGATTTATTGTATTCATTCAACATAAGACACAGGGGTTTTCGGTTCGACTTAACTTATCGAGTTCAGAATTAGGTTCACCCTAGTTCTTAATCCGTGGGCCTGATGTCCAAGTGACTAACGCTCTGGCGCTCAGTGCCACAGGTTTTGGGTTCGAGCCCCAGCTGTGCCATGGTAGTAGGGGTTTGTAGTGGTTCGGAATCCACTTTAAAACATAGGTCCTGGTCTAATATGACTGAATGGTGTAGAGCTGACAACCCTATCTCCATATCCGTAAAAAAGAAAACATCTCCTGTCTCGAAATCTGCCAGTTGGCAGATGGCCTTGGCCTACCATGGGGCTGTTGCGCCAATGAAGAAGTTCTTAATCCCAATCCGCTATCCACAGGCCATAGAAATTAAATGATACAAATACAATTTCAACTACATTTAATTTAAATAAGAAATATTATTACACTAAATTGAGCCTAACTACGGTTTAATCGATTTCAAATAAAATTGATGAAAAATTAATTGATAATCAGCGGAGTAAGAACTTGCGGGTTATGTTGAGACATAAATTTGGCAACATGGCTACCTAAGAGAATGTTTTCTTAACATTTAACACAAATATGAGACAGTAAGATTTAAAAATATCTTCATTATGATATTTCTAACACTTTTTCTTCTTAATTGTAATTTTTTTAATGTAATTTAGCTGGAATTTCGGGGGTGAATCCTGTATAACGTTGAATCTTCTGCAAATTTCCTGAATCAAGTCAATTTATGGCATTAAATTCCTAATTTGTCTTGAATTATAGATGCAGTTCTGTAAGTTTATTATGAACAAACATATTATTGTTACACCAAACTGCATTACTCTTACGAGGTGAGGTGATATCAAAATTAAACTTAGCTGACTGTGTAAAAACAGCCGGAAATATTTTTGTTTATCATCATCATCAGTGGCACAACAGCCCCATGGTGAGCAAAAGTTTCTGCCTGCCGGCAGATTTCGAGACAGGAGATGTTTCCTTTTACGGCGTAGGGTTGTCAGCCCGATGCCCAATAGTAATATTAGACCGAGACCTACGGTTTAAAGTGGATTCCGAACCACTACAAGCATCCACGGCACCGCCGGGTCTCGAATCCGAAACCTGTGACACCGAGCGGTATTCGACCATTAGGCCCCACTGTTACATATATCTTTTCTAAATAAGGTGTTAGCAAAAAGCTCAACTCGGCCGATTATGTACAAACAGCCGAAAATATTTTGTTTAGATATACTGTAATTTCAAAAATTAATATTTGTTTTTGAATATCGCAACAAATTTTGAATTGCCTTTTAATAAAATTTAAATTACGCTTAAATTTTATTAAAAAAACGATAATTTTTTTTTTTACTATCCCGAATATGTAGAATTGTTTTTCCCGAATGAAAAATGATGGCATGGTTATTTCCCCTAAATTATCTCTCTTTCAAATATTCGAGATATTTACGTTTTGACAATTTATATTTTCACTTTAACAGTTGCACTTTTGCTTGTCTATATGATTTTAATAGAAAACAAAACCAGTTTTTTTTTTTTGAATACTGAAACAATCAGAATTCTTTTTCAGTAGATAATGTTCTTACACGATATAAAAAAAATGTAGGATCATAAGGTTACAAATTAACGTAATATAATGTAGTTTAATAGTATGTGAAGGTATTCCCCTTTATCTGTGTATCTGATAAGTCTTTTTATAAGACGTTTCCGGCGTAGAAACCACAAAGATAAAAAAAAAAAAAAAAAAAACCTCTTAAAATTTTCTTTTATATATATATAATTGAACTTTGTTCTTGAAAGACTTGTTTATTTTCCGGGATATTTTTCTTTTATAGGTTGTGGTATTGCTTTTTTTTAGCTGTCATTGTTTCTGCTTCCTTGTGGAATAAAGCAACTACATATTTCATGATAGGAAGAAGGATGTGAAATCTGTCAAACGGTGATTTATTTTTCACATTGAGAATAATAATTTTATTTCAGTCTAATATTAAAAAATGACTTGCAGGTATACTTTTCCATGGATGTTATATTGTAACATCTCGGCCTATACTATGCCTATAATAGCTTCAAGAAGAGGGTCACTTTCAGGTTCTTTTGAACACTTTAACTTTTATTTGCCAGTATATATACACTCAAGAGCCAAACATTATGACCACCCCTACATTTTGCAATGAACTTTGCCTGGATGACGTGGAAGGCACGTGATCAGGTGGAAGTGGTATTTAACTGCTGCTGGAAAGTCTGAAGAATCATTCTTTCACTTACTTCTGTGTGTGATGGGAAAGGCTGCGGATCTAAGCGACTTTGATAGAGGGCAGATTGTAATGGCTCGAAGGCTCAGAACAAGTATTTCCGAAACTGCACGACTCGTGGGTTGTTCGCGATCTACAGTTGTTAGTACTTATGCAAAATAGATGAATGACGGTGAAACCAGTCGTAGACGACATGGTGTTGGACGCCCACACGCTATCAAAGAAAAGGTCGTCGGAGACTGTCTGGCATGGTGAAGCAAAACCGGAGCCAGACAGTGGCTCAGCTGACAGCCCAATACAATGCAGGGCCAAGTAGAATAGTATCGGAGCACACTGTTGGATATGGGGCTACGCAGCAAACGTCCTATTCGTGTGCCTTTGCTGACCAAGCGTCATCACCAACTGCGCCTGTTCTGGGCCCGGGAACATCGTGACTGGTCGATGGATCAGTGGGGAAGAGTTGCCTGGTCAGATGAATCATGGTTTGTCATTCATCACGCCGATGGCCTTGTCAGGATACGCCGTCTTCCAGGCGAACAGTTGCTCCCTCAGTGTACAGTAGGTCATACACAGGCCGGTGGTGGCGGTATTATGCTTTGGGGGCACGTTCTCTTGGGCGTCTCTGGGACCTTTGGTTGTGGTAGAGCAGACCATGAATGCTACCGGGTATCTGAACATCATTGCGGACCGGTTGCACCCTTACATGGCCTCTGTTTTTCCAGCTGGAAATGGAATGTTCCAACAGGACAACGCCCCTTGTCACAAGGCTAAAATTGTGTTGGAGTGGTTCCAGGAACATGATGCTGAATTCCAGTTAATGTCCTGGCCGCCTAACTCACCGGATATCAATCCGATAGCACACATTTGGGATGTCCTGGGATGGCAGCTCAGAGTTCAAAGACCACCAATTCGCAATATCTCGAATTTTCGTGACCGTTGCTTAAACATCTGGTACAATCTGTCTCCGGACATCTACCAAGGACTTGTGGTATCCATGCCAAGGCGGGTTGAAGCTGTGTTGCGCGCCAAAGGTGGGCCAACTCGTTATTGACAGGTGGTCATAATGTTTTGGCTCTTGAGTGTATGTGTATATATATATATACTCTATTTACAATGTAATGAAAATCAAGATATAAATCAGAAACACAAGTGCAGTTCACTCTAGAACGGAGATTTTCAGAATTCTCTAGTCTATGAAGAATCTAGTCCCACCGGTCTGTAGCAGACATAAATTATCACACGGCGTGATACACGAAACCACAAGGGGCACACTTTGTAAACAGGCGGAAACTGCGTAATATTTAGTCACTTTCAGAAAAAAGAAAAATAACTCTTTGTCGGCTCGTTGCAGTGCTCTCTACTTTCTTTTCCAAAAGCTTTCTTTAAGAAAATTTGTCAAGAAGAGGGGGAAAGGGTTCAGCTTCCCTCACTTCTCATTGGAGTAGACACCTTCTCAGCCCATAGTCTATCATCAATCTCGATGCAACAACTCATGGTGTAGCCCATATTCCATCTGTAATTGTTTCGACCTGTGAAGGTCGGACAGACAATCGCTAATTTCAGATATTCAGTCTCATTATCCATGACGCTGAATATTTGCTATCAGATTCGAGTGCCAGATTGTTCTCATTAGCACAAAACACTAATTGCATGTATTATAACTACTCACAATACTGCTTATCTGCTGTCAAATTTGAGTGATAGCTTGTTATTATGTATTTGCGAAGAATATATATTCCTCTCTTCTGGGAAAAATGTCCACAACTCTTTCCGTAAGTTAAATACTACAGGAATCTTTAATTCATTTGGCATTGCATAATATTTCTAAAGGATACTTTACAGAGGCTTTCTGTTGTTTATTGATATTCAACCTATGCATATTACAAACAGCCCATTGACAGGTGATGAAAAGAGTGCATTGCTTTCTGGCAGGACGTTTTAGTAATAAATGTTCCTCACTTACAAATCTTATGAGAGAAAACTCCCACTACGTCGACGCGAGATGCTATATCCATTATCACGTTTACCACTGATTCTAATCATTTCTGAAAGCATTAACTACAAAGGATGCCGCCAGCGGATTAACACATAATTAGATACACTTGTTTTCTTTTTCTAAGGAAGATGTTAGACGTTTCCTGTTGTACAATGGTGGACCTTGTGTTCCATTTGTGTATACCACGAATATGCCATTGATATGAGAGGTTATTGCATGTTGGGAGGACTTTTAAGACCTCCCATATTTGCTTCTCGTACGGGAGGAATGCGAGATAAGCCTGAATGTTAATGTGAGACTTATACACGTTGCAGCCTGGTGGCCAAGTGGCTAGCGCTCTGGCCTTTGGTATCCCAGGCTTCAGGTTCGTATCCTGGCAGTGGCATGGATGTCTGTGAGTGGTTCGAAATCCACTTTAAACTGTAGGTCCCGGTCTGTTTAGCCCTCGTGCGCTCAAGATGACCGTAGAACGACAAGCCAAACCAAACCAAACCTTATACACGTTGTCACATTTTCCTCGTTTCTAAAAGCATTTTCTCAACGCCACCATCGGATCGGGCAAGAAATTGGCATTAAAATTTTAAGGTAACTTTTTGTTTCCGTCAAAAATGTGTGAGTCTGAAAAAAAACTTAATGAAAATCATTAATATTTAATAGAAAATCAAAGCTCCCTCTTTATATATATATATATAGATTTATTAGAAGTTTTCTTAAATATAATTATATAATTTTCATGGATTAAAAGTACCCTTGCATCAAAATAATTTTTGGTTTACCATCAAAATAATAATAACAACATTGAATGTTTGTTAGAAATTCCAACAGCGTTTTTTTTTTATCATATTCAATAGATCTAAATTAATCTCTTTATTTTTATTTATCTAGAAGGAAAGTCCTGAAATATTTCCATAAAAAAAACTAGAAATTCGTCTTTAAAATTATGCCAACATTCTAAACCTTGATTTCTCACTACCTGAGAAAAGAATTTATGTCCTTCTCTACAAGACTTAAATGTACGTGCATCTAAACATTAGCCCTTCCCAGTATATAATTTAATAATAAAAAGTTGGAAAAATGTTTTCATAAAAATATTTATGGCGATAAACTTTAATTTTATAACCATAAATAAAAATTATCACTTAATATCTAAATTTTATCGTGTTTTCGAAAACTGCAAAAAAAAAAAAAAAAAAAAAAAAAATGTTAAAAAGTTCACATCACCATCTTAAATAATTTTCATTGTGTTAAATGTTTGATATTTAGCTAATACTCCAAATTCTCTATTAACGGGTCTTACATATAAAATTCTATATGTTTCATCGTGGATTCGTCACAACAAATAAAATCAATCAATAAATAAATCTCCATTTTATAATCATTATATATATAATAGTAAATTCGGATTTAATACATTACAACAAATGATTTCTAGCTAATACTCCAAATTCTTCATTGATGAGTCTTACATATAAAATTCTATACGCTTCATCATGGATTCGTTATAAAAAAGAATAACAAATGATAAACCCATAAATTAATAAATCTCCATTTTCTAAATTCTGTATATAATTGTAAATTCAGATTTAATACATTACAACAAATGATTTCTAGCTAATAAACCAAATTTTTAATTAATGCGTCTAACATATAAAATTCCAAATGTTTTATCGTGGATTCGTCAAAACAAAGAATAGCAAATGATAAATCAATCAATAAAACAATCTCCAATAAATCTAGAATCATGCAATATATATAATGTTAAATTTGGTTGTAATGGATTGCAACAGATGATTTTTAACTAATATTCGAAATTATCCATTGATGCGTCTTACATACAAAATTCTACATGTTTTATCATGGATTCGTCATAACAAATGATAAATCAATCAATAAATAAATCTCCATTTTATAATCCTTCTATATATAATGTTAAATTCGGATTTAATAGATTGCAACAGATAATTTTTAGTTAATATTCCAAATTCTCCATTGATGGATATTGTATATAAAATTCTATATATTTAATCGCGAATTCATCATAAAAATAGGAAAACTATAGATGAATTATTAAATAAATATCCATTTTATAATCATTCTATATATATATTTATATCAGATTTGGATTTAATAGATTACAACAAATGATTTCCAGCTAATACTCCAAATTCTCCATTGATACGTCTTACAAATAGAAATCCTATATGCTTTTATCTTGGATTTGTCAATGACAAAAGATAACAAATGATAAATCAAACTCAAAATTTTATAATCATTCCATATATAATGGTAAATTCTGATTTAATAGATTTCTAACAAATGATTTTTAACTAACATTTTCAAATTCTCCTCCATTGATACGTCTTACATATATGAAATTCTGAATGTTTTATCGTGGATTCGTCATAACAAATGATAAATCTATCAATAAATAAATCTCCATTTTGTAATCATTCTATATATAACGTTAAATTCGCGTTTAATAGATTGCAACAAATGATTTCCAGCTACAACACAAAATTCTCCACTGATGCGTCATATATATAAAATTCTAATGTTTTATCGTGGATTCGTCGTAACAAATGATTAATCAATCTCCATTTTGTAATCATTCTATATACGTATAATAGTAAATTCGCGTTTAATAGATTACAACAAATGATGTCCAGCTAAATACCAAATGATACGTCTTACATATAAAATTCTATATGTTAAACATGGATTCGTCATAATAAATAATAAATCAATCTCCATTTTATATTCATTTTATATACATAATGTCAAATTCGCGTTTAATAGAATGCAACAAATGATTCTTAGCTAATATTCCCATTACTATTTCCAATAATATATTCATGGCTGATTTCATTTCTTTAAACAAAAGACGATCCAATATTTCACCCGTTCGAATAATATTCACATCTTTGTCGGCAAATTGGTTATTTGCCATCGACCTTGTCGATAATCCGAACACAATTATCTTCACGCTCAAACGTCTTCTGACTCGAAGCGAAACTGTGCCATCAGCTCCCATCGAGTAAACATGGCGACGGAGAGGGAAAGAAAAGAATAAATCGGGATCGCATCAATATTTATGCATCCACCTCAAAAAGCGAGTTCTGGTCTCCATGCTGTTTAATAAATTACCGCTGTACTTTCACGACTCACAGAGCACGGCGACTGATTCATCCCAACAGTTTCCTAAATTCTGATAGATGGATTCTGTACTAGTTTGTACCACCTGTTCTCGGAAAGGATGAGTTTTTCTTGGTTCTTCTTCCTTTTAAGTTTGCCTGAAACTGATTTTAAAAGGTGGATTCGGTACTCTCCCCACACACACTATGTCAAAGCGTACCTTTTTTTTCTCAGAAATTACTAAATGTACTGTCTCGGAAATATTTTTAAAAATGCTCAAAATGTTTTCTAAAATAATCTGAGGTTAAAACTCAGGGGTTTATATTTCTTGGATATTATTAAAAAAAGATATATATATTGAATCTGGGCCCTGAATGGCCGAAACATGGCTAGCGCTTAATCTGGCGCTCGGTACCACAGGTTTCAGGTTCGAGTCCCGGCGGTGCCATGGATGTTTGTAGTGGTTCGGAATCCACTTTAAGCCGTAGGTCCCGGTCCTAACAGGATCGTAGAGCGTTGCGGGGGCATTGTTACTCCGCGTCTGTGGCTTATCTTCAAGTTACACGCCCCTGGGTAATGCAAAGTGAGTACGTTTGTGCAGCACTTGCCTTAAGGCATCCAAGACCATGCTGTCTAAATGTTTGCCAGTTAGCATTAGAACAAAAAAAAATGTCTAGTATTTTTTTTTTTTAAAGCGCTCTGTGCCACAGGTTTTGGGTTCGAGTTCGGCGGTGCCATGGATGTTTGTAGTGACTCGGAATCCCTTTAAACCGTATGTACTCTTTGGTGCTTCAAGTTTGAATCATTGCGATGGCATGGACGTTTGTTAGTGGTTTGTAATTTACGCTAAATTGTAGATCCCGGTCTAATTAGCCTAAAGTGTGCAAAAAATGACCGTAGAGCGACAAACCAAATTCTCTTTCCCTTCCTCCATGAGACCACACGGGATCTTGGACTTGGTCTAGTTAAGGGGTGGCCAATCCAAATATAATTCATAACACAAGAATAATTCAAAATTTACCCATAAAACCTATTATTTTTTTAATTAAATATTTTATATCTATATTCTGCTATGTATTACAGATAAATCAATTATTGAACAGCATTTAAAAACTTGCTTTTTCTCATAAGAGAAACTAAACAAAATTTTAATTGCAACAAATGTTAATAATAATAAGATTAAAATTACTGGACTTAAAGTAAAAGTTATTAGAATTTAGTATATGTAAAGGAATATTCAAACCATTCTTCGGATTCTTACACTTTATTCTTCAGAGGTGTTGTAATCCTTGTCTTGGATTTTATCAATGTCTAATTTTCTTTGTGCATTCATCCTTAGCGCTGAGTCAACAGTTTCAATAACTGTGCATAAATATTTCACAAATAATTTACATTTATATACATAACTTTCGAAAGCCTTTGTGAATTCAATAATAAAAACACTGTAAGGACTCTTTTTATGCAGTGTTTTTTTATACAAATAACAAGTAATATAAAAAAAAAAATTTTTTTAAGTCAATTCCTACTTTTTTTCACTCTATTGCAGAAAGTCCTTTATAAATAATTTTCATTCATTTTTTTTTCAGTTTATCAGGCGCCATCTATTGGCAGATATAAGCAACTTAAATCTAAAAAAAAAATAAAATTAATTTATTACATTTAATTACTGAATTAATGTTTGAAAAAACTATATTAACATCAAGTGTTATTCACTACAAGTTCAAAAATGTATTTGAACTTGAGTGGATGAATAAGAAGTATTTTATGAACGATTGAAAATTTGAACAAGATATATATAGGGAGAGTGTGAGCTAATAGAAGGAATTGAAAAAAAGACAACGTGCCTTAAAAATTAGACACGCGGTGCATTTTTCTAAAATGGAATTAAAACAAAACGACGAGTAAAATTAACCTAAAAGAGAGAAAAAAAATTGAAAAATTAAAAAAAAAAATTGTTTACTAAATTCATTTGAAAGTCTAAAAAGAAATTCATAAATATATATATATAATCGGCTGGACCTATATACAGGTTATTCATAAAATTATTTAATAAGGACTGCCCGACTCGTGGCAACGCGAGCTGCTGGTGAGCATTAGGTCTGAGGTTCAATCTGATGGTGACTTTGTTGTAGACACTGTTTCAAAAATAGGAAGAGATTCCATGACGTTTGGGATGTTCAACATCTTGAAGCGAACTACCCGGTGGGAGTTTTCCGCGATTTTTCCCATACGATACGCAAATGCGATGTAGGTCCTTCTAAAAGTCCTCCCGGAAGGCACTGCCCTCCTTCTACAGCGACTGCAGTCAGACTTCTATCTACGGGTGCTCCATCACAACAGAAGCTGCCCCGCCCCCTTCTTCCATGCGAACACGGATCCATGGATTTGGTCTAGATGCTGCTGTCTACAAAGTGGGATAAAAAAAAAAATAAATAACAATAATAAGTGACTCAGTTATTTTTTTTAAGATTTATGTTATCTAGATGCTTTGCATAATTTAAATACATATATATTATTACAACAACTGTCACTTTCAATTTAATAACTGATTAATGATCTGTTAAAATCTATCGCAGCTGCTTTTTCAAATAAAAAAAAAGTGTAATTACTTACGTGCGTATACTTACTTAGGTATTATGCATAAAAAAAAGCTCGCGAAAGAAATTAAAAAAATTAAAGATTGCAGTGAAAATGTTTAAAATTGAAAGAGATAAGAGACACGAAAAAAAAAAAAAAAAAAAAACCCACACACACACACTTTCGAAAACAAAACTTCTGTATTTTATGGGCAATAACAAATAAACAAAACAAAACTCAGAATTAAGTAATAGCGATGCGTAGTCATGTACAAGGAGAAATGCCCGAATTGCATAATCTCATTCTTAGAACAAATCAAACAGACAGAAATTTGTTCATCAATTTTTTTTTTTAATTTGATGAACATATTTCTTATTCTTGGACATATTCTTATTTTTTTTTATTTCTTTGTAAACAATCCAATATTTTATTTGTTTTTAGTTGAAGTGAGCATCCATTTATACGATTTTTTTACAAAAGGGTTAAATAAAAAATTTATCCCTTTTTAAATAATTCAAATGCCGCACATTGCAGGCACTGTCATAATATATATATATATATATATATATATATTGAAGCGACGATCAGTCCATCAATACTAGAAGAGCAAGGAATGTCCATTAGGTGGTGGAAGAATATAGAAAAAACGAGCTTGTTCATAATAACAATATAAAGCGCATATCACACAGGCCTATCTCATTACTTTATTCATGAGACAAACCGGTCTTGCCACTCAAACAATAAGTTTATGATATGGGCGCATCTATTCCTGCGGTAGATAAACCATGCAAATAGAAATCGAAATGTCTTTATTGGTTCTCGCGAAATACAGATAGAAGGTTCCATGCAATTCAGCTACGGAGGACAGAAGTTGGACGCGTGTATAATGATGAACTCGTTATTTGAGAGGAAACAGCTCTTTTATTCATATTGAAATCAACGAAACAAAACAGTTGAGAAGATCTTAGCGTGGATTGCACATTTAAAAAAAAAGTTATCTAAGAAAATAAAAAGTTATTTAAGAAAAAAAAAAAAAAATTTTTTAATTAAAAGTGTAAAACCATATAAATTAATGGTCTATTGAAAGTACAATAGCATGCGCAGGTGTTTCTAATTTTCACTATAATATGTTTCTAAATATATTTTTTAAGGTTATTTAGTAAAGTGTATGTGAATTCATAGTTTGAAATTATACCTGCCAATTTTACCAACATAAAATTTAAAAAGTTTTGAAAAAAATGTTGGACAGCTTTTAAAAAGAATTTAATTTATTAAATTTAACCCAAGTAAAAAAATTTATGTGAAAATATTAATATTTTAAAAACTCTATTTCTTAATGTAATAACAATTGCTTTTTTTTTCTATGATGTCATTACTCTTCTTATTTCTCTATACCATATGGAAAAATATATCTAAAAATCTCACAAAGAAAAAATTAAATCGAGTCTCTTAGTAAATTAAAAAACATAAAAAAAAAAAAATAATTAAAAACTACATTTTACCACCATAATTTCGAATGACACACTTCTCCAAAAGAGACATATGGAGGTTAGAACCATTATTCAGCCTAATGAAAGGACATTTTGGCCTACAGCTTTATCGTTCCCATCCCTTGTAATGAAATAGGAGCATCAATTCAGTTTCGTTTGCATGCAGAGTTTCGAAATAGGTTTCTCTATTTCGATAACCAAACAGAATATAACATATAAATTATACTAATTTAACAATAATAAATAATTATAACAATAACATAGAATAGTTTCTTATCCCACTTGGTCGACAGCAACATCTACACCAAGTCTAAGAACCCACGTGGTGTCATGGAAGAAGGGGATAGGGGGCAGCTTCTGTTGTGATGGAGCACCCGAAGGTAGAAATCTGACTTGATTCAGTAACGATGAAGAAGGAGGGTAGTGTCTTCCGGGAGGACTTTTAAGGAGAACTGCACCGCATTCGCGTATCGTATATGTGAAAACCCCGGAAAACTCCCACCAGATAGTCTGACTCACGAAACAAGATGATTAAATATCACAAACGCCATAGAGTCTCCTCGTTTTCGAAACAGTGCCTACAACAGCCACCAGCGGATTAAACCTCAGCCCTAATGCTCACCAGCGGCGAGCGTTGCCCCTGAGCCACGAGTCGGGCAATAACATATATTAATTTATTTATTAAACATAAAAGTTCAACATCTCATAATAAACAAACATATATTATTATTATTATTATTCAGATGAAATAAAACTTTAATTTTTATGTAATTAGAATTACAAAGTACGTAAAAATCTTGATGTTTTAATGAAATTTGTAAGTTTTGTCCCATCCACAATAGCCCTGAGCTAAGAGCTGAACATATATACACTGGCTTAGAGAAATAAATTACGATTGATAAGATTTGTTTATTTCCCAGTAACATTACAAAAAATCTTTAAAAAATAATAATAATAAATAATAATAATTTTTATTATATTATTAAAGCATCTGACACAAAAAACCCATCTTGTTTTAACCAGCTAATTAAAATGCAAAAACAGTTAAAAAATTGTGATATAAATCACACCAATTTTTTTAACTGCAAACTCTAACTGTTTAGAAATAATTTTCATTTATCTTAGATTCAAACCGACAATCATTATATTCATCCATAACAGAAAAACAAACGATGATCATAATCCAACAAGTTATCAGATAAAAGATTACAAACTGCGAGAAAAACTGATTGCTGTCTGCACGTTATAAAAACGCTCGCTTGCGTCGTGGGTTTTTAAGTCTAAATCGAGACCGTTGAATCACATATTTGGTTTACCGCAACGAGTAGCAATGCCCTTTCGCCTTAAAAACGGACATACTTCTGAAATAGCCTACATCTGTTATTTCCGTGAATTCTGATACTCTTTACAGAGAGAACACTTTTTTTTCAATTCTCGGAAAACTTTTTTCCCTTCCCTTTTACAAAGTTAAATCCTCTCCGCTAGCTACACTTTTGTAGGAGAAAGGATATATTTGACTTCTAGCATTACCAATATTTAAATCTATTAAAATTTATCTCAAATTTTTATACACATAATTCATTTACTGCAGATGCACAGACTGCGGTTTGCTGGTACTTTTTCTTGCGACCATCTTTATCATTTGCCCATTTTATTTAAAAATATGATTGATATATATTTTTAAAAAGAATTTTAAGATTTTGAAAAAAGATTAAAACAAGGGGAAAGATTGCTTTAGTTTATTAAAAAATATTTAAATATTATAAAAAATACTTTATTCATTCTTTTCGGTTTATTTAACATATCCTGCATCAATATCGTGATGGTTACCGAAAACGTAATCTACGATGCTTCGTTTATCACAATATAACAGCCAAAAAACATGTTCCACTATAAAATTACACCAAACGAGGTTGTTGCTTACATTAAAATGCACAATCCTGTTTAAATTAGTACTGTAACCATGCTTCCTCCTACACACTGGCGTTCAAAAGAAATTATCAGTTGACCTACTCTCTCACCCGGGAAGAAAGTATATTTTGTGCATCCTGCGCGAACCTGAGTATGGGGTTTTCGGGTAGAAGTGGAATCCTTTCACGAATCCATAATTATACGTTTTTTAAATGTGTTAAATATTGTATATATCTCATTCTATGTACATATGTGTAAATAAAGATGTGAGTTATCCCACCTGTACCTCGAGCATCTTAAATCAGCTACCCTCATATTTATAATCTGGTTTCCCAACCTGCACTACAGTACATATTAGAAAATAAACATTTTTAGGCGTGAATGTATATATATATATATATAATCTGACTGGTAATTATAAAAATCGAATCAAATACCAAAACAATTATTGTAATACCACGCATCAAATTATTTATTTGCACTTTCATTGAATATATTTTTTAATTTTTGTGCTGGACCTATTGCCAATTTTTCTCCCATACGATACGCAAATGCGGAGTAATTCTCCCTAAAAATTCTCCGGAAGGCACTCTTTAGCGACTAGGACCGAAGTCAGACTTCTACCTACGGGTGCTCCCGCCCCAACAAAAGCTGCCCTTTTCTCTCATTCCATGAGACCACATGGGTTCTTGGGCTTGGTCTAGATGTTGCTGTCTACAAAGTGGGATGGAAACAACAACAGAAATCAGCAATATTACATTAAAAAAAATGTTATTGAATAATGTTTACCAATGTACTAATATACCCAAAGATGTTATAGTTGATCTTAATATGGGCACACTATTTCAATAATCATGCTTCAATATCCCTTTTATAATGACGGGTGAATAATAAGATTTACATCTGAGCCTAGCAGCGAATTTTTCACATTTTTATTGCATACTAACATAAATATTTCATATATATATAAATCCAAATGCTGCATTATGTTAACTTTTCTTCTTCATTTGCGCAACAGCCACATGGTGAGCCAAGGTCGTTTGCTTACTAGCAGATTTCAAGACAGGAGATGTTTTATGTTAACTTTTACCGAAATAAATTTAAAATTTCAATTTGCACTTCCCTTTAAAACCTGCTAAAATTGAAACTCAAATATAAACAAGTAATATATATATAAAAAAAAAAAAAAATTTAAGTCAATTCTTACTTTTTTTTTCACTCTATTGCAGAAAAGTTTTTACAAATAATTTTCATTCATTTTTTAAGTTTATCTGGCGCCATCTATTGGTAGATATATACAACTTAAATCTAGAAAAAAACTAAAATTAATCAATTAAATTTAATTGCTGAATTAATATTTGAAAAACTGTATGAACATCAAGTGCCATCCACTACAAGTTCAAAAAAATGTATTTGAAGTTGAGTGGATGAATAAGAAGTATTGTATCAACGATTGAAAATTTGAACAAGATATATATAGGGAGAGTGTGAGCTAATAGAAGGAATTGAAAAAAAACAGCTGCACTTTAATAAATCTTATAGTTGCAATATGAAATATTTTTTAAGGTCACAAAAATCTTTAAATTTGTTTTTGCGGAAACGACATTTAATAAATTACAAGATAGATTTTCATTAAATGGGAGTATCTGGAAAAATATTTTAGTACCGTCACCTTTTAAATTCTAACTTATATGTGAGAAGACAATTACGGAGAATATAAATTTCCTACCTTCACCGTCGATTTAACATGTGGAACGGAAGGTTACGGATGAAAGTTACAAGAATACAAAAAATTCTCACCAATATTACAGTTCTCTAAACAACAGTTCCTTAAAATTATGGTATAAGGCTAAATTACATTTTATCGAATTCAGAAATCATCTCAAAACTCATGAGATTATGAGAGCTATTGAATACATAATTGTTGTCACAATGTAACCTTTGAAGGATTATGATAAGGCTTAATAGAAACGCTCGTTTGATTTTCGAAATAGTTGAAAAACATTCATTTAATTTTAGAAGATATATATAATTCATTTTTGTTCGCCTTTCTTACATAAAAAAAGTATATAATTTCAACTATAGTCCCTATACTAATCTCAACAATGCGATTGCTAAAAAACCTTTTGCCACATCATCAAAAGGAAAGTTTGGAATGACACATGAATTTAGGAAAATTAGATTTTCATAATCAATTCACAGTTAAAGCCATTCATTTAATTCAAATTACATAGAGCAGTTGTAAATTGTGATAATTCCGATATTTGAAGATTATTATAAATTTGTCATTTTCAGAACATCTATTTTCTAAAGATTAATAATTAGCTGTCAATCATCCGTTACATTTGTCTGTGAATCATACAAATATTGAAAAATTCTTTTTTTTTTTATACTGTAGTACTGTGGCAGTTTGAGCTATATATTATTATATAATAATTAAACATTAATTTTAAAGAAAGCACTACGTGAAATATTTATTAAAACATATTACTCTTAAAGTTGTTTAATTTTTATGTTTATTACATACCAGCAAATATGACTCGACATTGCCTTGCTACATAAAATAAAATATAAATAAATAAGGCAAATTTTTATTAAATATTTAATTATGGTAAATTTTACTAAGAAATATTTAAGTATGGCAAATATTATTAAGAAATATTTATTTATGGTAAATTTTATTAGGAAAATACATCGGTAAAAAGTGTAAATTACCGTTTGGCAAATTGGAAAGGAAGAAAATATTCTGAATAACTATTCATAAATAGAATCTTTGAAACAAACAAAATATATATAAATAATAAAAAAAAAGACACTATCCCATGAACCTCATAATTATATCATTTTAAACTCAAAAAAATTTCTAAAGGTCAAAAATTTCAAAGCGATCACGCCAGCAAGCACAAAATAAAGTTTTTGTTTAATTAGAAAATAAATAAAGACACTTTTTTTCAAGATTTTCTACCGCACAGCAGATGAAAAAAATTATTATGGAACACACACAAAAATGTATATGTATATATATACATACACACACACACACACACACACACACACACACACACACACACACACATATATGTATATAAATATATACAAATACATATATATATATATATATATATATATACACGCATACATACGTACATACACTGAAGTGACAAAAGTCATGGGATAGCAATATGCAAATTTTCAGATGGCAGTAGCATCGCGTAGAACAGGTATAAATGCGCAGTGCTTTCATTTCTGTTCAAGTTATTCATGTGAAGAGGTTTTGACGTGATGATGACCGCACGACGGGAAATAGACATTATTTAAATAGACATTATTTTCTCGTGCCATTTTTTTTTTTTTCAATTCCTTCTATTAACTCACACTCTCCCTATATATATCTTGTTCAAATTTTCAATCGTTCATAAAATACTTTTTTATTCATCCACTCCAGTTCAAACACATTTTTTTTTTTGAACTTGTAGTGGATGACACTGGATGTTAATACAGTTTTTCAAATATTAATTCAGTAATTAAATTTAATTAATTAATTTCAGTTTTTTTTTTAGATTTAAGTTGCATATATCTACCAATAGAAGGCGCCAGATAAACTTAAAAAAATGAATGAAAATTATTTATAAAGGACTTTCTGCAATATAGTGAAAAAAGCAGGAATTGACTTTTAAAAATTTTGTTTTTATATTACTTGTTTTTGGTTTTTTTTTTCGCATCCTCATTCTAATGTGCTTAACATTCTTTTTATAATACGAATGCAAATGTATTGCTGATATTTACCCTATTTTAATAAAAATCAATAAATTTCAGTGTTTATCACACCTATTTTGAAAAAAAAAAAAATTTTTTTTTTTCTTTATTAAATTACGATATGGCGCGCTAATGCTGCCCACTTTAGTTAAACAAGTAATATAAAAAAAAAAATTTTAAAAAGTTAATTCCTACTTTTTTTTTACTATATTGCAGAAAAGTCCTTTACAAATAAAGTTGAAATTTTGCTTTTATATCTGGCGCCATCTATTATTAGATACATGCAACTTAAATGTAAAAAAAAAAAAATTAATTCATTAAATTTAATTAATGAATTAATATTTTAAAAAAAACTGTATTGACATCAAGTGTCATCCACTACAAATTCAAAAAAAATTTATTTGAACTTGAATGGATGAATAAAAAGTATTTTATTAACGATGGAAACTGTGAACAAGATATATAAGGGAGAGTGTGAGCTAATAGAAGGAATTGAAAAAAAATAATAATAATAAATAAATAAATAAATAAAATAAAAATTAGAGAACTATACTCTATAACGTTCGTTTACAGATTTTTATTCAAATAATACTCATGACGTATTCGTAAACTAGTGTTAAATAACAAAAAAATTAATAAAAGAATTAAAAAAATTTAGAATAATAAAAAATCTTAATATATAGAAAATATGAATAAGAAATTAAATTTTAGCTATCTACAAATGATTCAGAAATTTAATTCAATAATTTTTTTTATAATGTGAAAGATTAGTGGTGAAATATACAAAAAAAATTTATTTATATTTCTTTTTTGATATTTCATTATTATTTTTATATTGTTTATTTTCATTTTTTTATAGGTAACATATTTTTGGTAGAGAAATTACCGTTTATTCTCCAGCTTTTCGTAATCTGATTATAAGTTGCATTTTATTATACATAAATTAAATTTTTATTCATTAAAAATGCATAAATAGTTTTGTTGAATAACATAAATAAATGTTAAATATAATAACAACAAACAACTCGTAAACTGGTTTATATTTCCTATAAAAAACAATAATTTTAAACTTAAAAATGAAACTCAATGGAAGAAAAAAAATATCATTATGTCAGAAGTGGGGTTCGAACCCACGCTCTCTTTCGAGAACCAGAGCTTAAATCTGGCGCCTTAGACCGCTCGGCCATTCTGACTGACAAGAAATGGGTGTAAAAATGTCATGTGATGCGTACGCCTTTCTACTACCGATGATGCAATAAAGATAAAATCGTAATTTTTTTTTATATAAAATTCAGAAAAAATAAACTTTTTTTATTTTCTCGAGTGATAAAGAAACTCTGTGAACGATAAATATTGTTAAGTTTTTCCAACAATTAATTACTTAATTAAAAAAGATTGAGCGCAAACATCGCTATCAAAAATTAAAAGTGAAAAAAAAAAAAAGATTATATAATCAAATCAAAATTACTATTAAAAATATATTCAATTACAAAAATAATTGTAAATAAGTAAATTCTTGGTACAAGATAATAAAAAAAAAAAAAAAAAAAAAAAAAAAAAAAGAAAGGGGGGTCATTTTAAAAAATAGAAGGCATTGTTAAATATTTTTGATCAAGCCTGGAATTAAAGTTAAAATCAATGAAGGATTTAGATATAATATCACTAACTTTTCATTTAAAATAAGTCGAATTAAAAAAATAAATATTATTATCTTTTGATATTTACATAAAATTTTAAGTTAATAGATTAGAAGCCAGCTTGAAAAAAAGTTTTTAATTTTGTATATATATAAGCACAAATAACCAGGCTTCAGAAAATAAAACTTATTAACTCTTTATTCTGAAGAAATAAATTAGTAAACAACAGTAATAAACTTCCAGCAAATTTTTCTATTGATTGCTAAATTCCAATATAAGATCTACAATAAAAACCAATATAAGATCTACAATATTTTAATCACGACTCCAAAACGTCTTAAAAAAAAAAAAAATCCGCAAGCAATAATAAAAACCAAACATTAATAAAATGGTGCCAAATGCGAAGAGAGCTGTAATGTGGAAATCAAGATGATGAAATAAAAAAAATAAATAAAAAAATTTCCGTTCTACAATTATTTGCATTTGAATTTCTTTATGAATATTAGGATATGTGTGATGCATCTACTGGCACCATTGTAACAATCTTTTGCGTTTCATTTTTTTTTTTTTTTTTTTTTTTTTACTGCTGGCTTAGATGCTAAGAAGCACTGAAGTGTCAACAATAATTTTTTTTTGAAAAATTAAAATATTTTATTGGAATAATTTTCTTCATATATTTCTGCTGGAGCAGTAATAATAAATTTTTATATTCAATTTTTTTCACTGCTAGCATGGATGTCAGTAAAATATATTTTAATGCAAATAATGAATTTTTTTAACAAATATTGATCCAATTTCCGTTTTCCCCCATTTGATAAGTATTCCTGCTAGTTTTGAGTAAATTTGGATCTAAAGTGAGATGTGCATAAACGGTCACACCCACAAACTTTGAGTATATATATATATAGAGAGAGAGAGAGACTATTACTTCAGAAAATAAAACATATTAACTTTTTATAACAAAGAGTAATGTTTCTTTTTTTTCACTGCTAACCTGGATGTCAGTAAAATATATTTTAAAGTAAATAATGAATTATCTATTAAGTATTGCATGAATATTAAGAGATGCATTATATATATTCGAAAATCTTCAGATTCAAGATGAAATACTTTTTGTTTATTCTATTTTTAGTAGCATCATTCTAATTAGAAAAAATTACATAGTTTTTATATTAAATTATATTTCTTTATCAGTTAGAGGCTGATAATAAACAGCATTCCTTGTTTTCGCATTGTTTGCAAGAATATATAAATTTTTTCACTCCCAACTCTAAGCATTGCCACATGTAACTCACCATGGGTAAAACAGCCCTATATCAAATCAATTTCAGCAATTTTATGTAATTAACCTTGTGCTTTGTTTATAGACATAGCAAAAAAAAAATTGCATTGCAAATTGTAACATTTTGAATTTGAATGGCATATTGGATGTTATGATGGCTATCCTTAGAATAAAGACATCTTCTTTAGTCCCATACTGTATTTTATTATTAAAGTATAAGTAAGTACTCTCTGCCTTCTTCAGAGGTACAGGAATTTAAGGTTAAACCAGGCATTCGTATTGGTAAAATTGCAATGCAAATTTTTTCTTAATTGTTAAATTAACTTTAAGTAGTTATAATTTAACAGTTAGTATTTCATCTATTTATTTTACAGCAGCTTGTCTATGAACTTTTTATTCAATTGATAATGGTAGAAAAAGAAAATACCATTATCAGAAATGGGGGTTTGAATTTATGTTCTAATTCAAGAACTAGAGCTTAAATGTGCCACCTTAAACCGCTCAACCATTCTGACTAATACCACACAGAGGTAGTACTTTTTATATAAATTTCTTCACTTAATTATGCAATGTTTCACATTAGCAAACAATTTTTTTTTTTTTATAAACACTAAGGAACTTTAGATTATTAAAAGGGAAATTCAATCACCAAAAATTTGCTTTTGATATTTAAAAAAAAATCGTATAATTCCCATTAGTAGTAAATGCATCCAAGACATTCTATCACTATCATTATAGTCTAGTCATTTTTTCCAAACATTGTGGATCACAAATTTAGCTCAGGAAAAAATATAATGATACATCAGAAAAGAGATTCATTTCTAACTTAGTTTAGTTATCTACTGATTAATTATTAGTATAAAATTTGGGTCAATGACTTCTGCAAAAAATTATTATATAAACATTTTTGCATCATGAAACAATAAAAAAAAAAATTTATAAAAATAATATTTTCATTGAATTTTAGTTTGATTTCCATACTGAAAATATGGAATATGCCTTATATTTCTACAAAATGAAATTTTTAATTTTGGCTTTTAATCGCTATGAAAAATAAATTTATCTTCATGAAAATAAACTACCTTCTCCTTCTGAATTTAAGAAACTATTTAAATTAAAGAGACTGAGGATTGAAAATGAAGCTGAGATAAATCTGATCTGATAAAAAAAAAAACTGATCTATAAAACCAATTTTTTTTTAAATACTAAGCAAATAAGAAAAGAAATATCAAATAAATAATTAAAACCATATACAATATTAAATCAATTTTTCTGGGAAGAAACCTATTTACTTATTAAAGTTAGTTTTCGCATTGTTAAAGTAAGTAACATGCATTTCATGAGTGAAGGGAAAATTTTAAATAATAATAAAAAAAAGACTGATTCTCATTCATTAATGTTGCTTAGTACCTTGAAATTACATAGTTCCCTTAAAAAATATAAAAACACAATAATAATAATTATTGTTTATATAATTTTAAATGTTTTTGCAATTACACTAAAATGCATTCTATATTAATCCATTTTGCTACCAGAATGAACCCTAAACTTTTGCATTGTTTCTGGTCTATAGCACTTGAGTGTACCTATTGATGAAGGAGGAGGAAATTACTCTCGTTGGCAAATATTTCTATGCTTTCTCTTCTTATCTTCTTACTAGACAGACAATTTTTACTTCAATCAAAAATTTCAGTTTGCAAATAACTACTTTTTGCAAAAGTTTTAATGACTGCAGTAAGTTTTGCCTATAAGATTACCATATGCAAATCTGATTTCTTAAACCCTCCATCTTATTGATTTATTTCCCATTCAGTATAATTCTAATTAAAATCAAAGGGATAAAGAATAAATTAATGCAGATTCAAAAGGTGAATTACACACAGCATTAGTGTTGTATAAATTTTCTTTAATGTTGAATCAATAAAACAATAAATTGTTTAAAGGAATAACTTTAAATTCCTAGCATATACAGTGTAAATTTATTTCAATTGTTAAAGCTAGTTGATAAAAGGGTTTGAAGTTAGAATATTAATTATAAAACTTGATTAAATTAAAAGACTGTCTTTTTTCTTGCCAGTTTTATGGAAGATGTATTTAATTTCACTCATATAAAACTTTCAATTAAATTGATTACTTGAAACACAATGTGTTATTCTAAAAAACAAGTTTTTATCTATTATTAAGGTGATATAGTTTGATAATCTGAGAAATTTGGTGAATAAAATGTTTATACAGTTTAAAAATATGTTCATACAGTAAAAAATAAAATTTTAAAAATTCAACTTAAAATTCATTAACTATTTTTTTCTCACATATTTATTCTCAATAGGGCAGTATTTTTCTTAAATTATTTTGTATTTAGATAAAAAAAATTATGAGCAAAAAATTAAATAATTAGAATAAATCAAATGTATTTTATTATTATATTATTAGAGAATTTTACATTTCATTAATTATAATTGAAATATGAATATTTATATGCAAGATTAAACGTATAATATTTTGTTGATAGATCCTACAAATTCAATTTAAACACATTTGTTTTGTATTAAATTTATACTGTTAATTGAAAATGTAAAGTTAATTTAAAAATTAAAGGAAAATTTTTATGCGACTGGGCCAAATATACAGGTTACCCATAATATTATTATTAATTACACAATCATTTGTTTAAATTTTTTATTTTAACTAGATGCTTTGCATAATTTAAAAACATATATATTATTAAACAACAACTCTCATTTTCAATTTAATATCTTATTACTTTAATTTCTTTTTTTGTGCAAAACTAATTCATAACTACTTTTTCAAAGAAGAAAAATATAAGTAAATATTATGTATTAAAAATGCTTGTGAAAGAAACTAATATATATATATATAATCTCTGCAAAAATTTCAATCAATTTTATAAAAAAAGCATGCAAAAAAAAAAAAAAAAATTTTTACAGATTTCAGTAAAATGTCCAAAAGTGAAAATGTCAAGAACAAGAAATTTAAGTGAGCAAGTGACACAAAACCCACCTCCTGAAACTATACCCATATATATGGGTAGAAAAAATCAAGTATAATTAAAATATTTGCATTATAAATAAATATATTTTTATTTGATTTCTAATTACAATAATATACATACTTTGAGAATAAAATATAAATATACATTGTGAATTCATTACAAGACAGTACACCACAAAGGCTGAAAAAAGAACAATAATTTAAAATGTAATTAAAATTTAATAATTCATTGAACATCACAAATTATTTTGGTAATAATTAGCAGCAACAAATGATAAAACAAACATACCTTACAGCAATAGGGGCACTCACCAAATAATTTATTAAAACTACTTCGTACATCTGGCAGCATTCTTATATACTAAAAAATGTAAAAGGTAATAAATAACATTAAATAAAATTATGCTGTTTTATAATATGAAAGGCGATAAAATTATTCATTCATATTGTCCAATTTATAACTTCATCTAAAATTTTTTTTTTGAATATCCTTCTAAAAATAATTTTAAATCATTGATTACATTAGAATTATAAAGATAGTATGTGTCCAATTTATTTTTAAAACTCATATTAGTATGAATTTTTTTTTATTTAGTATAAAAATAAATTATTCAGTTTCTATTCCTATAGTAATAATAACAAACTAAAGATAATTAGATTTATTTAGCAAACTTTTATTTCCCTTTTTTTAGAAATATTTAACATTCTTAAGATTTCGAAATAAAATAAAAAAGAAAAATATTTGTAGGAATATTTATCTGAGGCTTTTTTATAGAATATCTTACTAACATTAATTGAAATGTAAATGTATTAAAAATAAATATGTACTTCTAATAAAATCCAATTTAAATTATAAGTTTTTCAATACAATTTTGAAATTAATAAAGAAAATATTAACCTCATATAGGCATGCATGATGAAAGGATTGATTGCATTTTGGATTATCGCATGTCATTTCAGGGATCGCTTCTCCTAATAGATATGAATAACATATGCCACATTCTATGCAAAATTCTAATTATAAAATTTGATATATTTATTTAAAAAAAAGAAAAATATTTTAATCACAATCATATCATATCATACAGAGAATTTATCAAACTTTTTATTCAATCATTAAAATAAACCATTCTAAAGTTCTTAGTAATAAAAATTTACTACAAGAAAAGTTGTACATATTTAAAACAAAACTCTGCATAATTATAGTATATCAAGCAACATATTTTGCACTAAAATTTTTTATTGAATATGTATTTTCAATGAAAGAATATTTCAATTCATATATTTTTAAACAATAGTTACAATGCAAAATATTAACAAAATAATTTATTTTCATAAAATTTAATAAAACTACAGACAAATTTCTATGATAGAATAGGCATTTACTATAATGTGATATTTAAAAGAATTGAATATTAATGTATACATTATTTTAAATTAATGGAGATCTAAAAGAATATTAATAGAAAACTTCTACTTTAATAAATAACTGCATGAAATACAACAGTTTTAAAATTAGAGCAAAAGAAAGAAAAATTATTATTGAAACTCCATAGTCACTAATTATGATAAAACAACATACAATAAAAAGTTATCAATTCTACAAATACCTAAGTTGAAAAAAAATAAATGCTTATGAGCAAATTTAAATTTTAAGAATGATATAATATGTAACTAAAAGTTAAACTTACTTCTTTCTTTGAAGTTGAAGGAGATGGAAATTCTAATTTTTAAACCTGTTTTTAGATTGTTAGCTACTATGAATCAAAAGGTCACTCCTATTTAAAATATATCACAAAACTGAAGAAAAAAAGAATTAACATTTAAATTTTTTATAAACTTTTACCTGTATATATTTATATAGATTCTGTTATTGACTCAGTAAACATTAACAAAGTAATTATTAATTGCTTTATATTTTATTTTCCATAGTACAGCCCATGTACACATTGATTGATTTTATAAATAGTTCTTCAATTTTATATTTTATGTTAGATTTTTTGTTAATTATTTTGATTATAACATTTACTGCAAAATGAATAAAATTTTATTTTTATTCTTGTTTTACATGCATCATTAAGTTCTATACCGCAATAGTTATTTATACAATATCATTAATACTACTTTCCCCTTATTTATTTTTTAAATAAAAATTAAAATTTTGATAAATGAAATGAGTTAGGGTTTAAAATATCAAATACTATATTCTAGTATAATGAATGAAAAAATATAACAGAGTTAAAATGAGTAGTGATATCTTTAAAATGTATAATAAAAAATGATTTTCTTTTTCATAATAATAAAGTTATTTTTTTCTTTATTTTGTTTATATATTTGCTACACTTAGAAATCGCTTATTCTTTCTCACATTTAAGTTCAATCTATTAAATTTGAACAAAGCCTATTAAAGCCACTTTTTTTAAATTGATTTTTATCAATACTTTATTAAAAGTACTGTGGCCTATAATCCAAACCAAAAAAATGTTAAGATACTTTAGAATATAATAGACACATTAAGTACTATTTAACATATTAAACAAGCTACATCAATAAAGAAATTCACAATATAAAGAATTAATTAATAAGTACTGTGTTTAAAATTAACCATTTAAAACAAAATAAGTTAATCAACAACAGAAAAAATTGCAATTATAAAACACCATTCAAAACTTACACAGATGGATATTTTTATTAAATTTTGCTCTTACAGGTTCAACAACTGAAATAAACAAGTAAAAAACATTTGAAGTTCAAATAATTATGATACCGATTTAAAATTACAAACTAATAAAATTTCTGTAACTTTACTACTTCTTTCAGGTCCAAGATAGTGACATACTGGAACTGAAGTAGGCATTAAAGGATTAATCACAATAAGTAGGGAGATACCTGAAGCTGAAATGTTAACAAAATGAAACACTCAGACTTATGAGCAGATAATTGTATCTGCCTTCATAAAAAATTCCTTTTTTATAAATTTAAATGTTTTTAAAATTAGAAAGATTCATGTAATACAATGCTGTCTAACAAAAAAAATCAGCATTAATAATTTATTATAATACATCATATTAACTACAAAATTAAACTTCAAAATTACATCAATCATTTAAAGTGCATCAAATAGGAATTCAAAAGATTGAATAGAGGAGTTTTTAAGAAATAAAAACTGATGGATAACTAATAAACTGATGGATGATTGAAAAATATTATCTACATTAACACATGAACAAGAAGTATTTCATTATTTATTTATTTTTAACTTTGTAAACATCAGTGAAAACAATGAAGATATTAGACTGTTTTTTATTATTATTTAAATTTTTGAGATAATTGTTGTATAAATAAAATTATGTATATTTATGGAGTTAGTTTTTTTTGTGCACAGTCAAATCTCAAAAGAAATTATAATATTTACATGCAATATAGCAATTTTAATTTAAGAAAGCAATTATTATTTAAGTTAGATTTGAATTCAAAAAAGTCTGCTAGTTGAAACATGTATTTTTTTTGGGATATCTTTTTTTGATATGCAGATATAGGGTATCGGCAATCTTTTATTTAAGAAACAATGCCCTCCAATATATTTAATCATGAAAAAAAAAAATTCAATTCTACTAAATACTGCAATTTAGAAAATATTTTTATTTAGAAGATATATTTATTTAAAATATTCATATTTGCTATCCAGTGTAAGAAACTCTAAATTAAAACAAGTAATTAAAATAATTTAAATAAAATTATTTAATGTTAAATATGAATTAATATATTATACCCAAGCAATTTGCCTTCTACAGTCTTTTCTTGATGGAATTTCTGGTTCTAAAATCCATGTATTTTTATCTAATTCATCCATAATATCCCAGAATTTAGAATACATTGCTAAAGTTTCATGAAACACTGTAAACATCATGAGCAAAGGTATCATCCTAATATATAAAAATTAAGTATTCCCATAATAAATTAATTACAAAAGATCAAAAAGACAAAATTTATTTAAATTAATACACATTAATTTATTTTTATTTTATTAATACATATTAATCACTTTTAAATTAAAAAAAACAATGTCTAAGAAATGTTCAACAAAATTTTGAATTATGGATAATACAATGATAACATAATTATAAGTGAATGATTTATTTAAAGTAATTGTATTTAAAAAAATATTATAAATATACAAAATAACAATATCTCTTAAAAATTAAAAATTTTCAAGTTTTTGTCAATGGAGTACAACTTTTTCACATTAAATTTTTAAAAGAAAGAACCTGTCTCATTTAGCAAAATGGCAAGTTGTATATGTACAAGTTTGTTAACAAAAGTGTTTTAAAAATATTGCCAAATCTACATCATTTGTTTCAGTGCAGCATGCAATGCAAAATTAACATGGCACAGATTCCTCAGCTATTAGAACATGACCAAAACAAATTTCTTTCAGAAAATATCTAACAAAGAAATAAATAATATATCTATAATAATATATTACAATATAAAATAGCATTCATAATTACTAGCAAGCAATTTCAAGATTAGCAATTGCATGAGATTGAAAAAGAGTTTTCTTTTCTTTTTTAATAAGATATCATTCATTTTTTATTCTTGTAATACTTTTTGTAACAATTAACTGATTCTTTTGTAGTTACACTAAACTTTACAAAAGTAAGGACATATAAACAAACAGTTTATCTTTAAGTTACTTAAAATTTTTTTAAATGATTTATTCAATTTTAGTAAAAAAAAAAAAAAAAAGAAATGCTATATTATTAAGTATATTAATGATAAACTTACAGGTAACCATCTATACTGAAATTCCTGAGGTAAATCACAATCATATTTGGGCCCTTCATTAGGAAACTTAAAAATACAAATCGAGGTCATTCAGTATATTATATGTGATATTTAAAATTCATTCATTAAAACTTTTTACTTTATCTTAATTATATTTTAAAAATAAGATTAAAATTATTTTATATGTCTATAAATTAAGAAACATCTAATTAAAAACCCAGAATATAAGATAATATTAATGTGGAAGATCTTTACATAATTTTATTATCAAAAAAGATTCAAATTAAACAAAAATAATAAAAGTAACTGAATCTTGTCAAAAAAGACATCACAATATATGAATGCATGTTTTTAAAAACAAAAGTCAACATTAAAAATAAGATTTTGATAATATGTACTTCCTATGTAATGTATAAAAGTAATTCATTAAACTAAATAAAAATACTGGGTCAAAATCATCTGCATTTTGATTTTAAGAACTAATTTTTTTAATTGGCTTTTACAAAAACAAATGCATTATTTTTCATAATCTTTTTATTATTTAATATATTTTATGGATCTTTTTCAATACACCTCTATATTCTTTAATCAAAGATGCTAACTTTAAATGACACTTTTCAATAATATCAACAAATTTTATGCTTATCAGTAGCAGAGGAGGGCCATAAAATTCATCTCAAGATAAATGTACATTTCTAATGTTAACTGTAATTTTTAATATTCCCATGTAATGCAGCAATTTCTTAAAGACAACTTAGAAAGTTTTCATTAATATAGTTATTTAATGTTATGAACAAATTAATTTATAATAAATTAGATTTAATAAAGGAAAAAATTTTTTTTAAAAACATAAAATGTTGCAAAGACTTTGAAATGGAAATATTATCATGGCAAATGCAAAAAACAAAGAAGAATTTGTAATAAATAGGTTAAGTAATAATTATAATATAAAGATGATATAAAGGTAAGGTAATATAAAGTATAATATAATGGTTAAATTAAAGTTTATCAATATTAATTTATCCCTTAATCTTTATCTTCCTTTTAAGAAAAGGCTCCTGAAACTTTTTGATACCAAAGAAATAATTTAATAGAGGCACAATAATTATATTTTTTTTGTCCATTGTTGAAAGTTATTTTCTTAATTATTAAAATAAAAATTTATGCTTTCCCCGAAATTTGTTTCAATGGAAGTTTTTGTATCGAATGCTACTACACAAGCATACCCACTACAAAATTGTAAAGACGAAAATTAAAAAAAGTAAACAATATTATATTTTCTTTTTTTTTGTGTAGAAAAAATTGATTACTCTTATGAATATGTATAGACAATATAAAAAATCACTCAATTAATATTATTTTTAACATTTAAGTAATTATTCCAGAAAATAGAGAAATATTTAGGCATACAAAATTTATGCAATAAAGTATTGGTTATTTAACTAACTTAAAAAGATTCAGTACTAACTTTCTGAAATAATAATAATAACAAATAAAGATTTCAATTTTCAATGAGAGCCACATTTGCTCACTGTTACACTGTAACAAGGACTGTTGATTGATAAATCTGTCTCCTTCTGATTTCAATATATCTCTTTTTAAAAACTGCTTACAATAACAATATAAAACATCAACCAAGGTAAATTATTATTATTTTTTTTATAGTTAGAACTGCATGAAGTTTACATTATTACCTTATCAGGTATCCAGATTTTTAAAATATGTTCTCTTTCAGATTCATCAATTGCTTTTAAGTGTAATTCATGGAAATCTGGACTGATAAAATTAACCCTGGAAAAATATTAAAAGAACATAAATATATGATAATATTATTATGATAATATTCATTAATTCAAATAACAGAATTAATGAATAAATGCAATTTGTTATTCAAAAAAAGAGATAATAAGAAAAACAATGTTATACTTACTTATCCCATCCACAATTTTGCAGTTGTTCAAATAAGATATTATATTCTGTGTGTTGATCAATAAATTTACTAGGACCACTTAAACGTATTTGCTGTTCCTGTAAATAAAAAGAAATACTTTATAAATGAAGAGAGATGTACAAACTGTGAGCCACATACAGTGCTTTCTATCATTTAATACGTACTTAAAAATATGTTTTCAATTTTTTTGTAAAAAAAGATAAACACAAGAAACATGATCCAACTTTTAATTTAATAAAAAAAATAATAAATCTTACATGTTAGAAAATATTTTTTTAATAAAATTTATTTTTTAAGCAAATTAAATAAAAAACTAATGTCAAGAATGATCCAATCTAGTAACAAGATGGCCTACATTATATTTTTATTT
This sequence comes from Caerostris extrusa, assembly GCA_021605095.1. NCBI lineage: Eukaryota > Metazoa > Arthropoda > Arachnida > Araneae > Araneidae > Caerostris > Caerostris extrusa. The sequence goes on along the minus strand of BPLR01008838.1, from coordinate 2,081 downwards.
ATTTCTTACAAAGTCACAATTCTATTAGTCATTCAGACATCAGGAGCCACAAATGTGTATATATTTAAAGAATTTATTACGCATTTTCCAATTATGCTTTTATTTTAAAATTGTGCTAAAAGAATAGATGTTGTTACCTGATAATATTCAAGCTTATTTTAATCAACATATATATGTGAACATTTTCAGTCATGAACAATAACAAATAGCAGAAAAAAAAAAAAAAATTTTGGTATAGTTACCACAAAAAATTACACCAAATTTTTAAATCAATATAACTTAAATAAAATTTATTATTCATTTTTATATTATATTAATGTCTTTACATTGTTTGATACATATTTATATGTCTACATATATATGTTGTTTCTTATCCCACTTGGCTGGGCCAAGCCCACGAGCCCATACGCATCTTATGATTGAAGGGGAAGGAAGCAGCTTCTGATGGAGCACCCGTAGGTAGAAGTCTGACTTTTGCTCCGTGACGTTCTTACAGTCATAGGAGACCTGGGACCTACGGCTTAAAGTGGATTCCGATCCACTACAAACATCCATGGCACCGCCGGGATTCGAACCCGAAAACCTGTGGCACCGCGCGCCAGACACTCGGCCATTCAGGTCCCAAATTTGTGAATGCCATCAACACGCTGGTGTTCCCAGGTGGTCACCCACCCAAGTATTGACCGTGCCCAATGATGCTTGACTTCGGTGATCTAACGAGAACCGGTATATTCAGCATGGTATGGCCGTTGGCTATATTTATATATATATATATACACATGCAAATGAATTTAAAAACATTTGAATAATAAAAATAAGTATTTTTTATTGATTATTATTTGTAATACCTTTTGAAATTATTGGGTTCATCTTTAATAATGAAACCGTATTTGGTATTAAGATTTTAAACATCTAGCCAAATGAATTTTACCCCAATTTAAAACTCTCATATATCATATATATTTTCCCTCAACAATGCTAATCCAGGCAGACAAAATTAGACTATATCTGTAAGGTTCAATAATAAACTTACCAAGGCATTTTGAATTTCATACAACATATCTTTAATTGTATCGATTTGGTTCAAATGCTAAAATAAGAACGTATTAAATTATAACATATATCTAAAATTACTTTTCATTTTATGCATGCATAAACTATTACTTTATATATATTGTGTATTACACAAATACACTCAAAAAACAAATTAAAAAATAATAATAATCCACCAACACACCAAAGGGAGCCCATCCAAATGTGGCCAAAATTAATTGATATGACACAAATGAGGGGGAGGGGGGGGGAGAATTATAATTTCACAAAAATAAATATTTTATTCAGGATATAAAGCTATATATAGGAATCAATATAAAGTTGAATTACCTTTAGCCATATGTAAGCTCGTATTCGGTTAGCTATTATTAAATATGCCAGATGTTCTCCTTCTTATTATTTTGACAGACTTAATTCCAATTATTAAGTTAGATAGAGAACAATGGGCAACCAGAAATAACAATAATTAACTTATATGAATGAAATTTACTGACTGGGAAGAGATCTGCTGATCTGAAGGGTTTGATAAGCATAAATGCATTTAATAGAAATGATTATGTAGCTGGCATTACCTTAGTGAAGAAGGGAAAGGCCCAACTGGAAATTAGCATCCATTATTTCCAACTTTTTTTTTCATTAAAACTTTTCAAATAAAAAGTATAATATTTTACATAGATCTTATGTTGTGTTTATTTTTAGTATGTTAGATGTGTAGATATTTTTAGTAATAATTATTTGAATGTGAAAAATCATATCATTTGTGTGTATTTTCTTATTCATATTGCATATTCATAAAAAGTGGCCTATTTTCTCTTTAATTAAAAATAACATAGGTTTGAAAAGTTTTAAATCTATACTTATATAGTTTGTGAACTCATTTGCTTGTAATATCATTAAAGATGGATTTTTAATTTCTAAAATAATGCTAGTTGAAAAAGTGGCTGCTGCAAAGATTATATTAGAGTTATTACAGATAAAAGAGAATTTGATATTGCAAATGCAGTAAATCAACTTATAATTGAACTTTA
>BPLR01008837.1:0-71036 GCA_021605095.1 Caerostris extrusa | reverse complement strand
ATGACATCAGTTAATCCGTCACTTAAGTCTGGCAATCCAACCAAGCAACGTTTTCATTAAAAAAACAAGAGGTAGTGCAGATCAGGAAGCAAGGTGAGGAATATCCATTTCTTTCTGTGGTTTTCCCACAGGAGACAAAGAGGGTCAGGAGGTTTTCTGTTAAGTGCTTGCGGAGACAATCGTGTTCAGAAGAAAGCCTGTAGCAATACCTTACAACTGATTTTTCTCTCTAGGCCACTTTAAAGAATATCATGAATAGAATCGACCCCTGGGCTTGTAGCTGTTTCAAGCATTCAATGTCTTTGAGAAATCAAGAGGAACATAGGGAAGTATATAGTACCTGAAGAACTGCTCTCGAATCTGATAGAAGCACCACCTTAGAGAAACCCTCTGATAGGCTCTGTAGTTGATTAAGAGCCAAACGTATAGTAGAGATTTCACTATCGAAAGCTGACACGAGAACACAAACAGGGGAGACTAGGAACAACTCGCAATGAGCATCTGCTTTCCGTGTTAACATAATCACTTGTTCTAGAGCCATCCGTATAAACCAATGTGAGATGGGTTACAGAATATCTATAGTTTCATATGACACTCATTTTAAAGTTTATCATTGTCCTCCGCTTTTAATAATACACGGTGGAGGACAGAAAAGGCCCTGGCTCGTTGGGTTATGAGGCCGAAAGCTGTTAAGCTTCAAAATCAGATGCTGCCAAAACGATAAATCAAAATCAGCAATCTATACAAAGCCTCTCTGAGTCTTTAAAATTGCGCTCAGTTTGTTACGCTCAGAGACGTTATCCCAAAAGGACATACATCAGGGAAGCTCATAATTAGTATCTCCCATAACAACAGGGTACATTCTTTAATAATTAAACTAAGAGGTTTATTATTATTTGTACACACAACATGTAATCAATCTGAATTTCACGGCGCCAGTAATAAGACTGGAAAGGCATGGTTATGAAATTTTTCAAGAGAATCAGTTATATTCTTAGAAGCAGAGAGAATAACTGATAACTACGGAGTCGAAAAAGTAAGACCAATTTTTAATTAAAAATTCTCGGGGGCTCATGGAATTTACAATTTTTTTTCCTTTTTTGATTGCCGGCACGGTCCCTCGGCATCGGTGTGAGAAATTTGACGTCAAAATATCCATTAGTGTTTGAGTTACGCTTGGCTTTGGGAGACGCTAAAACTGATTCCGGCGATTTTTCGAAATGTCTGAATTAATTGAGCAAAGAACTTGCATTAAATTTTGTTTGCAGAAACTGTATAGAGTAATGTTGCAGAAGGCATTCGGTGAGCATTCCTTTATCGGAAAGAAATGTTTAGAAGTGGTATAAACAGTTCAGAGAAAGCAGAGAACGCGTTGAAGGCGAAGAGCACTCTGTCGACCACCAACCTCAACCGACGAAGCTCACGTCCACAAAAATTAAAGATTTGTTGCTTGCAAACCGTCGATTTACAATTAGAGACCTTGCTGATGATGTTGGAATTTCAAAAAGATCCGATTTCAAATCCACGTTTTGACCCTCAAACGTGAGTCAAATCTCGAGTTTTGGTACCGAAAACACTGTATGCGCCAGCTCACACTGCATTGATTCTTCGTGACTTTTTCCTGGTGACACCGTTTTAAGTCGATTGAAGAGATTCAATGTCAATCGCCGCTTGCCTTTTCTCGCGCTTTTTGTGCGTGTAGCATAAGTGCATTGTGTCCGGAGGGGATTACTTTGAAAGCGATGAAATAAATTTGGAAGAAGAATGAAATCAAAGAGTTTTTGAAAAAAATAATTGGTCTTACTTTTTGAGCACAGTAGTATCTTGAAAAATTCTTTTTATATTTTATTTTGATTGTGATATAGGAAACATTAAAATATAAATTCTAATTCAAAGAAAAATTCCAATAAATAGTTGGGGGTTGTGTTATCATTATTTCGTTGTAATATTCATCTAAAACAATTCAAGAAATGACTGATATATTTGTACAATGAGTGAGACACTTACGCTAACTTAAAGTGTTTGTGCCCAGAAGTGAGCTTTTCTGACGCCTTCAGAGAGTTGACATAATTTCCACTGTAATTTGGAAAGAATTCTCTCACTTGGGTGGTTCGTATCCGGAGAGACTTAGCGACTTAATTTGCCAAATTTCTAATGCTGTTTTATAAAATACAATACACAAAGTAACAGACCGGAATCTGCCTTTAAATATTGTAGCTTTATGTTACTCATATAACTTATTGGTTTAACATAACTGACTGCTGCTCGATGCCAGAAATTTTTAGGTTCGAGAATGTGCCGGCAGTGCCTTATGGATGTTTCCAGCGCTTCGAGAATCCACTTTAAAGCGTAGGAGCCAGGTCTAATGACTTGGCTGTAGAACGCGTTGTGTGCAGGGCTGACCACCCTACCCTGTGAAAAAGCAGCGATTCAGAGCTAAGTCAGACTTCTACCTACGGGTGCTCCATCCCAACAGAAACTTCTCGCTTTTACTCTTTCCATCAATGAGTAGACTACTCATGGTGATGTCCGTTTCAAGCTACATGACACTGAGGATGAGATAACAACAACAACAATTTTATGTTCCATGGAACATTTAATTGAGCTCTTTACGTCAGAATTCAACTGTTCAATCAAATGATCGCTCAAGAACCGGTTTGATTCAATTAGAAATGACAACAACATTTTCACAATTTCAACAAAAGATGGAAAGTTAAAAAATATTTTTTAAATTTTGTTTTAACAGTTAGTTACTCTGGAGAATAACTTAAAAATGTCTTAAATTAATTTTAAGAAAATTTTCGATTTAAATAAAAATAAAACTTTTTAAAACAATTCTTAATTTCTTACAATTTTTATTTTTTATTCCTGCAATAAAATATTATTTTTGGTGATAATAAATAATTTTTGGTGATATATCGCCATATAATAATATTTATTGGTGATATAAATAAAGGAAAATAAAGGGGAATCCCCCTCTGTTTGGGTTAAAATTTTTTAAATATTGAATATTATTCTAAGAGATATGTTATTTGAATTGATTTTGAAATTACCTGATGTTATTGAAGGTAGGATTGAAAGATATAATTTTTCTAAAAAAAATTTACTTGAAGAAATGCTGTTTTTGTTTTAAATATCAAATCACATATCTTATAAGGGGAAAATTAATATTTTTAAAAATCTTGATTCCAATAGGACAATATCAACGCTTTTATTTTATGCTAATTGATTAAAATTTTTAAAATAATTATCATACACACCTACATAAATTCTTAAAGATCATATGTGACCACTCAATATTATTATTAATATCAAAAAGGTATTGATGTTTTGTTCTTTTAAAATTAATGTTCCCAGTAATAATTATGAGGCATGTTGTTATTAATATCATTTAATAATTATGGGGATCATAGTGTATGCACCTGCAGCTTTTGTGAATCAGACTTTGATTAGTTGTCTTAAAACAAATAAAAATTATTCAATATTAGAATAGACATTTTTAATTCATCAATACGGTTTGGCTTGTCGCTCTACGGTCATTTTGTGTACACTGGCTAATTAGACCGGGACCACCACAGTTTAAGGCATCGGATTTTTCCGACCACCCTTAACAAACATCCATGAACACCCGCTGGGATTCGAGACCTGAAGCATTAAAGGCCAGAGCGCTATCAATTGGCCATCAGGCCGCAATTCATCAATAAGACGATAAAGAGTTAAAAAATTAAATTTCTTGTCAACTGTTGTTTACAATTTCCTGTTTTGTAGTTCTAATGCATGGATTTAGAAGCTAAGCATAAAAATAACATAACTAATGTAGACTAACATAATTATTAACTGACATTAATAACATTCTCCCATAATTTATAACTGGGGAACATTTATTTCTTTTAAAGAACATCAATAACAATTTCACGTGTGTTCGAGGTTAAGCAAGAATAGTTGTCTTCCAATTTTTGTCAAGAAATTAAGCTGGAGGGTAATCTTTTTATAAGTTTAAAAATATTTTATAGATGCTTTCCTAATAGACACAATTTAAAACTAGATTACATATTATGAGAGAATTGGTGAGAATGTAGAGAAATAAATCAAAACAATATCTCTGTGGTGTAAACTTTATAAGTAAAGGTTAATTGGCAATATCCCCCATCCCCCATACAAGTTCTTAAACTTTACTCGAGGAAATGGGATCCCTCGTTCTACACATAAAATATTGTAGTCATATCAAAAAGGTATTGATGTTTTGTTCTTAAAATTAATGTCCCCAGTTTTGACACTATGACAACACTAACGGTAATATAGTTATTAATGTCATTTAATAGTATGTTGGTCATGGTATCTATCTACAGGTCCCTGTTAGATTTACGAGAATCGGAGCTCTGATTAGCTGAGTCTGAAAACACATTATTCAATTATTAAAATAAGACATTTTAATTCATCAGTAAGAGAGAACAAATGTTAAAAAATTAAATTGTCAATAATTACTTTAATTTTTTGTTTTTTAATTCATATGGATTACAGTGCTAATCATGAAATAATAACATATAAAATAACATAATTATTAGCTGACATTAATAACATTCTTCATAATTTTTATAGCTGAACATTTATTTTAAAGAACATCAATAACAATTTCGATGTGTGGCTTATATTTGAAGTAAAAAAGCAGCACGGGACATTTTCTTTTCTCCTTTATGGATTTCTATTGGCAAATCTTATTATGTTCTGAGACACATTGTCCACAAGAAATATCTTGCAGTTAACATCACGTTCTGTTTTTCCCCTTTTTTGAGAACATCGTTCGAAATTGACAGCAAATCATGATTTGCTTTCGAACTTTTTCCTTTTTTGGAAAGGGGGAAATGAGAAAAGGCTGCCTTTGCTGCAAACTTCCACTTCCGATTGCTGGTATTCTAAGAGTTGGAGACATCAATCAAATGGAGCTCGAAAACAAGTGGGTTGTGAGTTGGGTATGGCAGGTTCCTTTCCACTTCTAGAGCTCAACCTGCCGAACAAAGTAGCCGATTAGAACAGGTTGATAAAAAGCGATTTTGTTTCTTTGATTTATTAAACGGATGACAATTTTACAAAGTAAAAGGTTTTTCTTTTTTGGTTGCTGGAAGTTTCAGAAAGGGATTAATTTCTGGTAAGAATCAAAATTTGAGGAGATTAAATGAATTGGTTTTTTATAGTAGTATGGGAAGAAATGGGTTATATTGTGCAGACCACAGAAGATTCTTATTTTTAAGAAACTGAGTTTGTTTTTAAGAACTGAAACTATATTAAACAAGAATAGTTGACTTTTAAATTCTGTGAAATTGTGAAATCCTTGTAAGTTTAAAAATAGTTTATAAAAGCCATTTCCTCATAGAAAATTAAAACTATATTTCATATGAAATTGCTGTTAATGTGGAAAATAAATCAAAACAAAATCGTAATTGTAAACTTTATAAGTAAAACGGTTATTAGCAATATCAATATCTCCAATTTTATCACATATCACAAGTTCTTAAAGTGCGATATGTGATCCTCGTTCTAGACACATAGAATATTAGTCAAATCAAAAAGGTATTATTTTTGTTCTTTAAAATAAATGTTCCCCGTTATTAATTATGAAGCATATTGTTATTTTAATGTCATTTAATAATTATGGGTGGACATGATGTCTGTACCAGAATTTTGCAGATTTTGTTAATCAAAGATTCTGATTAGTCGAGCTCCAAAAGAAATTAACATTATTCAACTATTAGAATAAGACATTTAATTCATCAGTAAGGGGACAAATGTTAAAAAATTAAATTTTCTTGTCAACAATTGTTTACAATTTCTTTTTTTTGAGATTCATGTATGGATTTAGTAGCTAAGCATGAAATATTACAAACTAACATAATTGTTAAGCGACATTAATAACAACGCCATAATTTATAACTGGGAACATTTATTTTAAAGACCATCAATACCAATTTTCGATGTGATTTATATTTAAGTGAAAACTTCAATGGACATTTTCATTCTTTTTTTTTTTTTTTCTCGTATATTTATTGGCAATCCCTATTATGTCCAAGAAACACATTGACCACAAGAAATATCTTGCAGTTAACATCCGCGTTCTGGTTTTCCCTTGGAGAAAAGTTTCGTTCGAGTGCCGATAGCAACCTGATTTGTTGAACTTTCTGCTTTTTGGAAGGAGAAATAGAAAAGGCTGCTTTTGTTGAAATTCCACTTCCAGTTGCTGGTATTCTAATATTTGGAGATTATCAATCAAAGGGAGCTCGAACAAGTGGGTTGTGAGTTAGATTTATGTAGTTTCCTTTCCACTTCAGAGCTCAACCTGCCGAACAAAAGTAGCCGATTAGAACAGATTGATAGAGAGCGACTTTGTTTCTTTTGATTTATTAAACGGATGCCGATCTTACAAAGTAGAAGGATTTTTTTTCTTCTTTTTTTTTGGGTTGCTGGAAGATTCAGAAAGGGATTAATTTCTGGTAGAATTAAATTTGAGATTAAATGAATTGATTTTTTTTACAGTGGTATGGAAAGAAATGGTTTGTACTGTGCAGACCACAGAAGATTTAATTTTTTAAGAATTTGAAGATTGTTTTTAGTAATTAAACTGTGTTAAACAAGAATAAGTTAACTTTCAAATTTTTGTGAAATTGTGGAAATCGTTATTATTTAAAAATATATTTTATAGATTTTTCTTCCCTAAAAAGAAAAAAAAAATTAAAAACTAGATTACAACATATAAAATTAGTGTGAATGGAAAAATAAATCAAAACAAAAACTTAATTGGGAACTTTATAAGTAAAAGGTTGATTGTAATATCCCCACACAAGTTCTTAAAGTGCGATACGTGATCCCTCATTCTAGACACATAAAATATTTGCCATATAAAAAGGTATTATTTCATAGTTCCTTAAAATAAATGTTCCCCGTTAGAATTATGAAGCATGTTATTATTTTAATGTCCTTTAGCCTATTATGTTCATGACGTTTGTACCTGCAGAATTTGGCAGATTTTGTGAATCAGACTTTGATTAGTTGTCTTAAAAGAAATTAACATTATTCAATTATTAGAATAAGACATTTTAATTCATCAATACGGTTTGGCAAATATCTAAAAAATTTTTTTGTACACTTTAGGCTAATTAGACCGGGGCCTACAGTTTAACGCGGATTCCGAACCCTTAACAAACATCCAATGAACACCGATAGGATTAACCTGACATTAAAGGCCAGAGCGCTATCCAATTGGCCATCAGGCCACTTAATTCATCAATAAGACGATATTTTAAAGAAAAAATTAAATTTCTTGTCACCAATTGTTTACAATTTATTTTTGTAATTCATGGATTTAGTAAGCCAAGCATAAAATAACATAACTAATATACTAACATAATTATTAACTGACATTAATAACATTCTCCATAATTTATAGCTGGGAACATTTATTTTAAAGAACATCAATAACAATTTCGATGTGGCTAATATTTGAAGTAAAAACAGCAAGGGAAATTTTCTTTCTTTTTTTTTTTTGGATTTCTATTGGCAAATCTATTATGTTCTGGAGACACATTGACCACAAGAAATGTCTTGCAGTTAATATCCACGTTCTGGTTTTCCCTTTTGAAGAAACATTGTTCGAAATTGACAGCAATCATGATTTGTTGAACTGATTTGGGAACAGAAAAGGCTGCCTTTGCTGAAACTTCCACTTCCGACTGCTGGTATTCTAAGAGTTGGAGATTATCAATCAAATGGTGCTCGAAAAACAAGTGGGTTGTGAGTTAGATTTATGTAGTTTCCTTTCCACTTCTAGAGTTCAACCTGCCGAACAAAGTAGCCGATTAGAACAGGTTGGTAAAAGTGACTTTGTTTCTTTGATTTATTAAACGGATGTCGATCTTACAAAGCCACCAGAAAATTTTTCTTTTTTGGGGGTTGCTGGAAGTTTCAGAAAGGATTAATTTCTGGTAGAAACAAATTTGAGATTAAATGAATTGGATTTTTATAGTTGTATGGATGGTTTGTACTGTGCAGATCACAGAAGATTTCTTTCTTTAAGAAATTGAAGCTTGCTTTTATGAACTAAACTGAGTTAAGCAAGAATAGTTGTCTTCAAATTTTGTCAAATTATGGAAATCTTTATAAGTTTAAAAATATTTTATAGATCTTTCTTCCTAATAGACACAATTTAAAACTAGATTACATATGAAATTAGTGTGAATGCAGAAAATAAATCAAAACAAAATCGTAATTGTAAACTTTATAAGTAAAAAGGTTAATTGTAATATCCCCCATTCCCCCTTCCACACACAAGTTCTTAAACTGCGATATGGGATCCCTCATTCTACATAAAATAGTAGTCATATCAAAAAGGTATTGATGTTTTGTTCTTTAAAATTAATGTCCCGAGTTTTGACACTATGATAACACTATGACCAATATAGTTATTAATGTCATTTAATAATTATGTTGGTCATAGTGTCTGCATCTGCAGATTTTGTTAGATTTTGTGAATCAGACTCTGATTAGCTGAGTCTGAAAGCACATTATTCAATTATTAAAATAAGTCATTTTAATTCATCAGTAAGAAGACAAATGTTAAAAAATTAAATTGTCAATAATTATTTATAATTTTTTGTTTTTTTAATTCATATATGGATTTAGTAGCTAATCATGAAATAACATATAGAATAACATAATTATTACCTGACATTCATAACATTCTTCATAATTTATAGCTGGGAACATTTATTTTAAAGAACATCAATAACAATTTCGATATAACTCATATTTGAAGTAAAAACTTCAAGGGACATTGTCTTTTTTTTTTTTTCTCGTATTTTTATTGGCAAATCCATTATGTCCAGGACACACACATTGACCACAAGAAATATCTTGCAGTTAACATCCACGTTCTGGTTTTCCCTTTTAAGAAACATTGTTCGAAATTGACAGCAATCATGATTTGTTGAACTGATTTGGGAACAGAAAAGGCTGCCTTTGCTGAAACTTCCACTTCCGATTGCTGGTATTCTAAGAGTTGGAGATTATCAATCAAATGGAACTCGAAAACAAGTGGGTTTGTGAGTTAGATTTATGTAGTTTCCTTTCCACTTCTAGAGTTCAACCTGCCGAACAAAGTAGCCGATTAGAACAGGGTTGGTAAAATGTGACTTTGTTTCTTTGATTTATTAAACGGATGTCGATCTTACAAAGCCAGAAGAAATATTTTCTTTTTTTTTTGGGGGGTTGCTGGAAGTTTCAGAAAGGATTAATTTCTAGTAGAAACAAATTTGAGATTAAATGAATTGGATTTTTTGTAGTGGTATGGAAAGAAATAGTTTTCACTGTGAAAACCACTGAAGATTCTTATTTTTAAGAAATTGAAGTTTGCTTTTATGAACTAGACTGAGTTAAACAAGAATAGTTGTCGTCAAAATTTGTCAAATTGTGGAATTTTTGTAAGTTTAAAAATATTTTATAGAAGCCATTCCCCTCTTAGAAAAATTTAAAACTAGACGTATAGAAGAAAAAAAAAAGACATATGAAATTAGCGTATTTGTGGAATATAAAAAATGAAAACAAAAACATAATTGTTTTTTTTTTTCTTATCCCAATTTATTAGATAGAAACATCTAGACCAAATCCAAAAAACCCATATGGTCTCACGGAAGGTGAGAAAGTGGGAAATAGTGGATGGAAGGAGCTTCTGTTGTGATGGAGCACTCGTAGGTAGAAGTTTGATTCCGTATAGCTGAAGAAGGAGGGCATTGAGTTCCGGGAGGACTTTTAGGGGGAACTACCTAAACTTATCGTATAGGAAAAACCCAGAAAACTCCCACCAGGTAGTCCATCTAACGAAGCAAGATGCTGAACATCACAAATGCCATCGAGCCTCCTCGTTTTTTGAAACAGTGTCTACAACGAAGTAGCCAGCGGATTGAACCTCCACCCTAATGCTCACCAGCAGCGGGCTTTGCCACTGAGTTACGAGTCCGGAAAATCATAATTGTAAATTTTATAAATAAAAAGATAATTGTAATATCACACAAACACACAAACAAATATAAATTCTTAAAGTTCGATACGTGATCATTCAATCTAGACACATAAAATATTATTTATATCAAAAAGGTATTGATATTTTGTTCTTTAAAATAAATGTTCCCATCTATGATTTATGAAGCATGTTGTTATATGTCAATTGATAATTATGTTAGTTATATTGTTTGTATAAATCATTGGAAGATTTTTGTGAATCAGACTCTGACTAGCTGAGTCTTATAACAAATTATCAGTATAAATTATATCCGTGTGGGTCCGGGTTAGAGTAGCCCGCTGTGAACTATGCACGTCGTAAAATGCGACTAAAATAAGTACTCAGTGCCCGGAGGTATAACCGGGTGGGGTAAGTTCAAACTTCTACCTTTGTGTACTCCTTGTTTTACTTTTTTTACTTTAGAAGCTACTTTTTTTTTACCCTTTAACATGACTCGTCTGATAATTCACACAAGTTCATGAACTTGGTTTAGGTGTTGCTGTCGACCAAGTGGGATAAGAAACAACAACATCATTACTCAATTATTTTGTGTTGTCAGCTCTAAATACAGTGACGTAGTGTGGTGCAGTGTAGTAGCATTATTAGTAGCAATATATTTCTTTGTGATTAATTATAATAAGTCAATTTGTGAAAAATAATTTACAATATTAGTACAATTAACAATAGGGGAATTTTTAAGAGTTGTAAGTGGAAAACCAGGGTCTCCTGGAACACAAATCGAATATCGTCTGTCTAAGCTATTAACATATATTTTTAATTAAATATTTAAATTCATGATATTTTCATATAATCAAAATATTTCAAACAGGGTTTTTAAATAAGGTAAATTTGTTTTATGTATATTACATGAATATTTTATAAAAATTATTTATGATTTATTATATTATTATTTATTTATGAATATTTTAGTAAATTCATAAAAATTATATTAAATAATAAAAACATTATAGTATTTAAAAAAAATATACTGAAATCACCAAACATAATTTAAAAAAATAAGAAATGTAGCACTCAAAACATGTGCAAAAAATAAAATCGGAATGAGCTTTGGAGATGGGAAAAGTAGTATGTAGCAGAAACTTCCTAAACGAGCAATAAGAACAACTCATTTGATTGTCCCTTGCTTTAGCTTTATTACGAAATTGAAGCAATTCGCTTGCTTCAGTTTTGTAATAAATTTTCCTACACCTCGGAATAACAAAAGAATTTCATTTCTCTAAGTTTCAGTTATCCCAAGAACTTAAAGGAAGATAGAAGTTTATCTTGTCTCTGTATTGCAGACATTAACTTTTTTCATTGACAAAAATTTTTGCTTCATTAAATTGCAGTACTATTAGCAATAAAAATGATTTTATTATTCATTACAAGTGTTTTGATGGAAAGAAAAACAATCTAGAATACAATCGCAACCATCAAAAACAACCACTCAAAATTTTTTTCTAATGCCTGACAGTTATTGCTATTTATATGGAATGCTTACCAGATTTGATACTATTTATGGTGCATAAAAGGATTTTGTTACCTTGCTACTTTATCCTTGTTACTTTTTGTATGTTTAAAAACATACAAAAAAGTAACAAGGAAGAACAACCTTTCTAGAGGTAACTTTCCCCATTTTCATAACTGAAAAATCCACAGAATTGCAAACAAAAAGCCTAACTGGGGTTGTGAGATACTTAGACACAATTACCACCAAATTCGTTCACTTTTCAAAACAGTGACTCGCACTATAGACTGTTTAACATTTTTTATTTGTTTTATCTGATAAAAGAAAACTAATTAGAATCTTAAATACTTCATTGTAAAAGTGGTCATGTACCACTTAAAAACTATTCATGTGATGAAGTAGTAACTTACAGGTAGCCTGAGAATTATTTGGTAGGTTACAAAATTATATAAAAAAATTAGAAGACAAAGAAATAAAATATATTTTCTAACTTTTCTAACTTTTATAAATTACCTTTTCGTTGCTTGCAGTACATCCAAACAATACTAAATTTCATAACATATATTGGTAAGTATTTGATGAATTAATAGCAGATATAATATTCTACACAGTTACTGCAAATTGTTACAAGAAATTTGATAGATGTAACCTTTCAAATGGCTACACAGGAAAACTTCCAAAATTTTATAAATTTAGATATGGTACTTTATTTTTGTTTTCAGTGCATCCAAACAATACTAGATTTCATAAAATATATTGGTAAGTATTTGAGGAATTAATAACATAATATTCTGCACAGTTACTGAAAATTATTACAAGAAATTTGATAGATGTAACTTTTCAAAAAAAAACACTACACAGGAAAACTTCTAGTGGAGTTAAGTTTGCAGATTATTCATCTATGGAGTCTATTAAACTTTTATAACTTTTCAGAAGCTTGCCATTAAACGCCATGAAATTGAGATCATGACAATTAAGATATCTCAGATCGAAATTTATTAACTTTCGTAGTTAAATTGCTAGTTTGTAAAGATAATTTATTTCTAACCTAATGGGATAAATATAACCTAATAATTTTCATTCGTGTTTTTGAAAATTCTCTGATAGTTTATATAATATTTCAAAAATTTTGAACGAAAATATGTAAATGCTACTTTAACAATTAAGATTAACTTCAAAACTATTGCATGATATTTATAACGAAACACAAATCAACCTGATCGAATAGCGTGGGTAGACAATAAAGAAAATAAATTAAATCTAAGCAAAGGAAAGTTATAGGCGAAAATGGAAGCATCTTCCCAAAATGTTTTGAAGAACTTTTATATATAATTAAAAATGTAGCCCCAAGGTGTAAAATTTCATTAAAGTATTGGTAATAAACTCTGGGGTATTCATAACACTGCAATGGACGGCAAACAACCTATTGAAAGATAAACGTAATTACTTCCAGTATCAAATAACTACCATGAAGAGCAGCAATTTGTATCCAATAGAGTCAGCGAGGGATTTCTTGAATCATTGAATAGCGTATTAACTATGAATGGAACGTAATATTTTCCGTCAAAAGGGAAACTTGTTTCATAAGGGCACCTCGTTTCATGCAATTTCGATGGTTTCTTTCTTTGATGTAATGAAGCGAAAATACGGAATCAGAAAGTACGAAAATTATGTGCAATATTAATATACTTCATTGCTAATGGATGAATATATGTTTTTAAAAGTAAGATTTGTCTATAGATATATGAATAGATATATATGAATATATATATATTCATTATATATATATATTATATATAAGTATGTTCTAATATTTATATAAAATTAACTCAGTTCTTCTTCATTGGCGCAACATCCCCATGGTGGGCCAAAGCCATCCGTCTACTGGAAGATAAATTAACCCAGTTAATGAAATGAGATTAGAATTTGGAAAGTAAGTTCAAAATAAAAATAAATTTAAACCAAAATTTTTTTATGATGTATTCTATTTTTAAGTAATACGTAACATATTTATAAAACAATAATTTGTTTTTGGAATCCACATGAGTATCATTTAAATTATAAATTTAGAGTAACAAAAAATAAGGAGTTTATATTTTATAAGTTTCACTATAAAATATATGCTCCTAATCACTAATTTTCACAAGTTCTACTTTATTAAAAAAAGGATTCGAAATTAAAAAAATCTGTTTTCTTCATGACTTCATAATCATATATAATGATAAATTTAATGCCATGAAATCGAGATCATGACAATTGAGATATATTAACCTTCATAGTTAAACTGCTAGTTTGTAAAGATAATTTAATTTCTAATCCTTATGGGGTAACCATAACCTTATAATTTTTATTAATGTGTTTGAAAATTCTCAGATAGTTTATGTAATGTTTAAAAAAATTTGAATGAAAATATGTAAATACTACTTTAACAATTAAAAACAGCTTCAAAACTATTGCTTGATATTTATAACGAACCACAAATCAACTTGATCGAATAGCGTAGACGAAAAGAAAAAATATATTAAATCTAAGCAAAGGAAAGTTATAGGCGAAAATTGAAGCATCTTTCCAAAATGTTTTGAAGAACTTTTTATATAATTAAAAATATAGCCGCAAGGTGTAAAATTTCATTAAAGTATTGGAAACAAACTCTGCGGTATTCATAACACTGCAATGGATGGCAAACAACCTATTGAAAGATAAACGTAATTACTTCCAATATCAAATAACTACCACGAAAAGCAGCAATTTGTATCCAATAGAGTCAGCGAGGGATTTCTTGAATCATTGTATAGCGTATTAACTATGAATGGAACGTAATATTTTTCCGTCAAAAGGAAACTCGTTTCATAAGGGCATCTCGTTTCATGCAATTTCGATGGTTTCTTTCCTTGATGTAATGAAGCGAAAATACGGAATCAGAAAATACAGAAACTTATGTGCAATATTAATATACTTCATTGCTAATGGATGGATATATGTTTTTAATGTAAGATTGGCCTAAAAGCATTATATAAGTATATAAATATGATAATTTAGAATTGAAAGTATGTTCTAATTTTTACATACAAATTAATTCAGTTCTTCTTCATTGGCACGACAGCCCCATGGTGGGCCATGAGCGTCTGTCTACAGGCAGATAAATTAACCCAGTTTATGAAATGAAATTAGAATTCAGAAAGTAAGTTCAAATTAAAAATATATTTAAACCAAAATTTTTTATGAGGTATTCTATTTTTAAGTAATGCATAATATTTTATGAAATGATAATTTGTTTTTGGGTGAGTCCACATGAGTATCATTTAAATTCAAATTTTGGAGTAGCAAAAGTAAGTTGCTCTCAAAAAACAAAGAGCTTGTGTTTTATATAAGTTTCACTATAAAATATAAAATCCTTATCACTATAAATTCCACGAGTTTTGCTTTATTAAAAGTAAGTTTAAAATTAAAAAAAAGTTTTCATCATTTCATAATCATATATAATGATATGATTAATCATTATATATGATTAGGAAATCATGAAGAAAACGGATTTTATAAGATTTCATAATCACAATAAATTACTGTAAAAATTAATTAAAGCTGTGGATTAAAAAGTACTAAAACACAATTGTTTCTAATTATTTTATTACTAAAAGTTTTTTTTTTTCTTTATTAATCTAAATAAAATTGAAAGTATTATTTTAGTGTACAAGTTGGGCGACCAGATTGTAATTTGGTATTGGGTTGAGATACTTGAGGCACAGGTTGGTGAACTCATAGCTTTACTGACACAAGCACAAACACCATATACAATTATAGACATACAATATTTAATACATTTAAAGACATATAGTTATAGATTTGTGGTATGATTCCACTTCTAATCCGAATACTGGAAACTCTGCTACTCTCAGGTTGAGAGAAATATACTTCCTCTCCGGGTGAGAGACTATAAGCCAATTAATATGCAGGGTTGCGCTAAGTATATTTCCTATGGAGGGTGAAAAAGTGTAGCTCAACTAAAAGTTTCTCAGCAGAAGAACTGGTTGAGCTGTATTTCCTTTCGCGTGAGTGTCTTAAGGCTTACTGACCATTTCCCTTGAACGACACAGGGAGGCTCTTCGTAGGCGTATGGATTCCAAACCAGGACTCCCCTGGGATTCGAATTCGAAACCTGTGGCACCGAGCGCCAGTCACTCGGCTATCAGACCCCCTGAATTTTATATCCCCAACTTTTATTTTACTTCTGTTAATAGGTTTAAAAAGTACAGTTCTATTAAGAGTATATTATAGCTTCTTTATAAAAATATAAAATCGAAATGCCTTAATAAATATTCAATTACTCAGTTGCTTCAGAGGTTCTGAAAAAATATTTTACTGTACTAGTTAGCTTGATGTACTTTCCAGCATTTATTTCATATTGTCGAGCGAGTTGGTCAGTTCTTTTTTAATTTTGAGATTTAATTATTGAATTTAATTTAAATCATTGAATTTAAATATTTAAAGAAGTATTGTTTAATTTATATTATTCAAAAACTTCATTTTAATGGGAATTTCCCTTTTGTTATAGAAACCCTTCTCAATGGCGTAACAACCCTATGGTGCGTCAAGGCCGTCTGATAAGTGGCAGATTCCGAAACAAAAGATGTTTTCCCTTTACGGGTAAACTTGTCAGCCCCACGCCCTTTAGACATATTATACTGGGACCTATGATTTAAAATGGATTCGAACCACTATAAGCGTCCAGGACGTCGTCGGGACTCGAACTTAAAACCTGTGGCACAGAGCATAAGACACTCGACCATAAGGACCCCGTTATAGATACCAAGGAAAAACAACACACAAAATAAATTATATTATAACAATAACCGAATTGAATAAGATTTTATATCAATGTGATCTTGGTATCTAACAGATTGTACAACAAACTACAGAACTTTAAACTATGGATTTCAGAAATTGTTATTTAATTCCATCTATCGATATCAGACACCCTTTTACTTTCCGTGAAATTCCTCATCCTGAGAAAGATATATAAACTCCAATTTCGATAAATAACAATTTGTTGAAACAGCCCATTGCAAACAACGGGAAATCCGAAACAGAGAATTGAAATAATAAAAAAAAATATTGCCCACCACCAGTGTCTCAGGGAAAACTTTTTCCCCCTAATCATTACTCTTAAGACACGCCACTATTCAATAAAGCACCCATTGGAAGCCAGCGAAACTTCATTAATTCCCCATTAGGTCTCGAGTTGGGGAAAAAGCAGCAGCAAAACAAACGGAAATGGATGGCGAAAGACGGTGGCGGATTCCTCCGCGCCAACAAAAGCGGTCCATTGGCCCTCGATCATATTTAAAGATGATTAGTGTCAATTAACCGAAATCATTGCTAATTACGGTAATGCAATTATTGCACGACGGAGATCTTGGGAAAAGTTGATAAATGCATTTTGTTCCACAGAAACCCCCGACTGTTCTTTAGTTAATGCAATTAAAAGGCGTTTCCGTTCTCTGTACTGTCACTTGCAGTCGACGCATGCATCTTATTCTTTTAGGGGGTTATGTCCCGAAAATATTCGCTGTTTGGAATAGGATGCGAATTCTTTTGATTTGTGGAACGCTTTGATGCACTTCGGTAATGTTACAATTAGTTTATTGAATTAAACAATCCTGTTTTGCATCTGATTGTAAATTAATGTGAAGCCGCAATAAAAAGTCGAATGTACGTTACGCAAATTATTCAATTATAATGCAACTCTAGATTTCGTAGTATTTATACAAACGCACTGTAAATGCTATATCTGGTATATGGAATAAAAAATGCAAACAAATCCAGATTAGTGGAAAAATGTTAAGATCCATTGGAACATAGTTTTATTTACAAAATTCTTGTTGATATTCAACCTTTGGTATCACATGCTTCAGGTTCGAATCCTGGAAGTGGCATGGATGTTTGTTAGTGGTTTGGAATCCACGTTGAACTGTAGGTCCCGGTCTAATAATCCCAAAGTGTGCACAAAATGATCGTAGAGCGACAAACCAAACTAAGCTATCTTTTATTCTTAAAAAAAAAAAAAAAAAAAAAAAAAAAAAAAAAATTTCTGTAACCTGTATTTGAATCATATGCTAATAGCTATAATTTCAATAATATTAAGAATGATTTGTTAACCTGCTTTATTTTTATTAATCATGTTAATGAATTTGCCTTTCAGTTCATGTTTGTCTTGATCAGGTAAGATTCTTTTATAATTTTCGTTAAAAAACTCATTAAGAGATGCTGAATATATGTGCTTCGACCTTCAATTCTTAAAATTAAAATAATTTCTGGGAGGCTTTTAAGTGACTTCGATAATTATCGAGAAAATATTACAGAACATTTTAGCTGATATCTTCTCAAAGAGAAAAAAGAATATTGTATTACAGCTTGTCCTCTTATAAAGGCTGTTTTAACGCTAGGTTATTATACAAAGTCACTGAAAATGCTATATCTGGTATATGGAATAGAGAAAAAATGCAAACAAATCCATAATGGTGGAGGTATTTGTTTAAAAGAAATTTATTTTCGGAAAAAATTAGCTGCTTTTTTCATAAAAGGCTTAGTTTAAAATCCTATTTAGCAATTTATGTTTTTAATAATTCTGCTGTTAACTATGCCTTCTCGTTTCCTATTCTAGGTATTGAAATTGTATGTTGCACAGAAAAGTGTTACTTGCTATTCTGTTCCTGTTTGTATGAAGAGTTTTTAGGAAACAGTTACTTTTAATGATAGAAACATCCTTCCACTTAATGAATTATAATCAACATGCAATATAAGCTATGATAATTTATGGTACTAAGTCAAAAGTCAATACTTCGTATTAGCGAATATAATATTGAAGAAGTTTTCTGGTGTTTATTACAATTAATATTTCCTCTTTTTGTATTTTTTCAGATAAAATGTCTTGGTAAAACTCTTGTTAGTCTAAAACAGATATTGACTCTTCCAAAAAAAAAAAAATAACAATAAGTAAAATGAAAGGATATTAATTAAGTTTAAAAAGAAATCTGACATTATCAGAAAAAGTATATTTTGAGAGTTAAATAAAGTAATAAAATGAAATTAAAATGTCAATGAAGAAATTAAATTTATTTTAACGAAAAATTTTAATTAACTGGAATATAAATTTGAAGGATATAGAATTTGATTAAAAAAGTGCGGTGCGGTGTAGTAGCATTATTAGTAGCAATATATTTCTTTGTGATTAATTATAATAAGTCAATTTGTGAAAAATAATTTACAATATTAGTACAGTTAACAATAGGAAAATATTTAAGAGTTGTAAGTGGAAAACCAGGGTCACCTGGAACACAAATCGAATATCATCTGTCTAAGATATTAACACATATTTTTAATTAAATATTTAAATTAATGATCTTTTTCATATAATCAAAAATATTCAAACATGGTTTTCTAAATAAGGTAAATTTGTTTTATGTATATATTACATGAATATTTTATAAAAATTATTTATTATTTATTTATTTATATTATGTTATATTTATTATTATTTATTTATGAATATTTTAGTAAATTCATATAAATTTTATTAAATAATAAAAAAAATTATAGTATTTAAAAAAAAAAATATACTGAAATCACCAAACATAATTTAAAAAAAAAAAGAAATGTAGCACTCCAAAACATGTGCGAAAAATAAAATCGGAATGAGCTTTGGAGATGGGAAAAGTAGTATGTAGCAGAAACTTCTAAACGAGCAATAAGAACAACTCATTTGATTGTCCCTTGCTTTAGCTTTATTACGAAATTGAAGCAATTCACTCACTTCAGTTTTGTAATAAATTTTCCTACACCTCAGAATAACAAAAAGAATTTCATTTTCTCTAAGTTTCAGTTATCCCAAGAACTTAAAGGAAGATAGAAGTTTTATCTTGTCTCTGTATTGCAGACATTAACTTTTCATTGACAAAAATTTTTTTCTTCATTAAATTGCAGTACTATCAACAATAAAAATGATTTTATTATTCATTACAAGTGTTTTGATGGAAAGAAAAAAAATCTAGAATACAATTGCAACCATCAAAAACAACCACTCAAAATTTTTTTCTAATACCTCACAGTTATTGCCATTTATATGGAATGCATACCAGATTTGATACTATTTATAGTGCATAAAAGGATTTTGTTACCTTGCTACTTTATCCTTGTTACTTTTTTTGTATGTTTAAAAACATACAAAAAAGTAACAAGGAGAACAACCTTTCTAGAGGTAACTTTCCCCATTTTCATAACTCAGAAAACCACAGAATTGCAAACAAAAGCCTAACCGGGAGTTGTGAGATACTTAGACATAATTTCCACCAAATTCATTCACTTTTCAAAACAGCGACTCGCACTATAGACTGTTTAACATTTTTTATTTGTTTTATCTGAAAAAAAGAAAACTAATTAGAATCTTAAATACTTCATTGTAAAAGTGGTCATGTACCACTTAAAAACTATTCATGTGATGTAGTAGTAACTTACAGGTAGCCTGAGAATTATTTGGTAGGTTACAAAATTATATAAAAAATTAGAAGACAAAGAAATAAAATATATTTTCTAACTTATAATTCAATCTTAAAATTTTATAAATTACCCTTTCGTTGCTTGCAGTGCATCCAAACAATACTACTTTTCATAACATATATTGGTAAGTATTTGATGAATTAATAACAGCTATAATATTCTACACAGTTACTGCAAATTATTACAAGAAATTTGATAGATTTAACCTTTCAAATGTCTACACAGGAAAACTTCCAAAATTTTATAAATTTAGATAGGGTACTTTATTTTTGTTTTCAGTGCATCCAAACAATACTAGATTTCATAACATATATTGGTAAGTATTTGATGAATTAATAACATAATATTCTGCACAGTTACTGAAAATTATTACAAGAAATTTGATAGATGTAACTTTTCAAAAAACGCTACACAGGAAAACTTCTAGTGGAGTTAAATTTGCAGATTATTCATCTATGGAGTCTATTAAACTTTTTATAACTTCTCAGAAGCTTGCCATTAAACGCCATGAAATTGAGATCATGACAATTAAGATATCTCAGATCGAAATTTATTAACTTTCGTAGTTAAATTGCTAGTTTGTAAAGATAATTTATTTCTAACCCTAATGGGATAAATATAACCTAATAATTTTCATTCGTGTTTTTGAAAATTCTCAGATAGTTTATATAATATTTCAAAAATTTTGAACCAAAATATGTAAATGCTACTTTAACAATTAAGATTAACTTCAAAACTATTGCATGATATTTATAACGAAACACAAATCAACCTGATCGAATAGCGTAGGTAGACGATAAAAGAAAATAAATTAAATCTAAACAAAGAAAAGTTATAGGCGAAAATGGAAGCATCTACCCAAAATGTTTTGAAGAACTTTTTATATATAATTAAAAATGTAGCCACAAGGTGTAAAATTTCATTAAAGTATTGGTAATAAACTGTGGGGTATTCATAACACTGCAATGGACGGCAAACAACCTATTGAAAGATAAACGTAATTACTTCCAGTATCAAATAACTACCACGAAAAGCTGCAATTTGTATCCAATAGAGTCAGCGAGGGATTTCTTGAATCATTGAATAGTGTATTAACTATGAATGGAACGTAATATTTTCCGTCAAAAAGGAAACTCGTTTCATAAGGGCATCTCGTTTCATGCAATTTCGATGGTTTCTTTCCTTGATGTAATGAAGCGAAAATACGGAATCGGAAAATACGAAACTTATGTGCAATATTAATATACTTCATTGCTAATGGATGGATATATGTTTTTAAAGTAAGATTGGCCTAAAAGCATTATATAAGTATATAAATATAATATTCTAATTTTTACATAAATTAATTCAGTTCTTCTTCATTGGCACGACAGCCTCATGGTGGGCCATGAGCGTGTCTACGGGCAGATAAATTAACCCAGTTTATGAAATGAAATTTGAATTCAGAAAGTAAGTTCAAATTAAAAATATATTTAAACCAAAATTTTTATGATGTATTCTATTTTTAAGTAATGCATAATATATTTATGAAATGATAATTTGTTTTTGAGTGAGTCCACATGAGTATCATTTAAATTCTAATTTTGAGTAGCAAAAGTAAGTTGCTCTCAAAAACAAAGAGCTTATGTTTTATAAGTTTCACTATAAAATATAAAAACCTTATCACTATAAGTTCCACGAGTTTTGCTTTATTAAAAAGTAAGTTTAAAATTAAAAAAGTTTTTCTGCATTTTCATATCAATCATATATAATGATATGATTAATCATTATATATTATTAGGAAATCATGAAAAAAAAACGGATTTTATATGATTTCGTAATCACAATAAATTACTGTAAAAAATTAATTAAAGCTGTGGATTAAAAGTACTAAAACACAATTGTTTCTAATTATTTTATTACTAAAAGTTTTTCTTTTATTAATCTAAATAAAATTGAAAGTATTATTTTAGTGTACAAGTTGGGCGACCAGATTGTAATTTGGTATTAGGTTGAGATACTTGAGGCACAGGTTGAGTGAACTCACAGCTTTACTGACACAAGCACAAACACCATATACAATTATAGACATACAATATTTAATACATTTAAAGACATATAGTTATAGATTTGTGGTATGATTCCACTTCTAATCCGAATACTGGAAACTCTGCTACTCTCAGGTTGAGAGAAATATACTTCCTCTCCGGGTGAGAGACTATAAGCCAATTAATATGCAGGGTTGCGCTAAGTATATTTCCTATGGAGGGTGAAAAGTGTAGCCCAACTAAAAGTTTCTCAGCAGAAGAACTGGTTGAGCTGTATTTCCTTTCGCGTGAGTGTCTTAAGGCTTACTGACTATTTCCCTTGAACGACACAGGGAGGCTCTTGGTAGGAGTATGGATTCCAAACCAGGACTCCCCTGGGACTCGAATTCGAAACCTGTGGCACCGAGCGCCAGTCACTCGGCTATCAGGCCCGGAATTTTTATGTCTCCAACTTTTATTTTACTTCTGTTAATAGGTTTAAAAAGTGCATTTCTATTAAGAGTATATTATAGCTTCTTTATAAAAATATAAAATCGAAATGCCGTAATAAATATTCAATTACTCAGTTGCTTCAGTGGTTCTGAAAAAATATTTTACTGTACTAGTTAGCTTGATGTACTTTCCAGCATTTATTTCATATTGTCGAGCGAGTTGGTCAGTTCTTTTAATTTTGAGATTTAATTATTGAATTTAATTTAAATCATTGAATTTAAATGTTTAAAAAAGTATTGTTTAATTTACATTATTCATAAAACTTCATTTTAATGGGGAATTTCCCTTTTGTTATAGAAACCCTTCTCAATGGCGTAACGGGCTGTTACGCCATTGCGTCAAGGCAGTCTGCCTTCTGGCAGATTCGAAACAAAGATGTTTTCTTTTTACGGGGTAAAATTGTCAACCTTGCACCCTATAGACATATTAGACTGGGACCTAGGATTTAAAGTGGATTCCGAACTACTACAAGCATCCAGGACGCCGTCGGACTCGAGCTCGAAATTTTCGGCTCTGAGCTCCAGACTCGACCATAAGGACCCCGTTATAGACAGCAAGGAATAACAATACGCAAAATAAATTATATTATAACAATAACCGAATATGATTTTATATCAATGTGATTTTGGTATCTAGCAGATTGTACAACAAACTACAGAACTTTAAACCAAGAATTTGAAAAACTGCTATTTTATTCCAGCTGTCGATATCAGACACCCTTTTACTTTCCGTGAAATTCCTCATCCCGAGAAAGATATATAATCTCCAATTTCGATAAATAACAATTTGTTGAAGCAGCCCATTGCAAACAACGGGAAATCCGAAACAGAGAATTGAAATAATAAAAAAATTAATTTAACCGTATTTTTTTTTTATTTCAGTCGGAGATTCTTTGTATAAAATTTGTAATGATTTTTCTCACGAAACATAAATTTTAAGCAGCTTTTTATAAAATTTTTATCTTCTTCTTAAAAATTCCTCTTTCTATCATATCTCGTATAATTATTAAAATTTCAAATGAGAAATGGTTCAAAATAAAAAGATAATTGAAACATTTTAAATGATTCTATTAGAGTCATCGCTAAATTCATAAAACTTGATAATAATTATTCATAAAACTTCATTTTAATGGGGGAATTTCACTTTTGTCATATAAAGCCTTCTCAATAGCTTAACAGACCTATGGTGTGTCAAGGCCGTCTGATGACTGGCGGATTCCGAAACAAAAGATGCTTTGATTTTACGGGTAAGATTGTCAACCCCACGCCCTATAGACATATTAGACTGGGACATATGGTTTAAAGTGGATTCCAAACTACTATAAGAATCCAGGATGCCATCGGGACTCGAACTCGAAATCTATGACACCGAGCACCATATACTCGACCCTAAAGACCCCGTTATAGATACCAAGGAAGAACAATAAACAAAATAAATTATATTATAACAATAACTGAAGTGAATATGATTTTGTGATTATCAATGTGATCTGTCTATCAGATTGTACAGCAAACTATGGAACCGAGAATTATAGAAACTGCTATTTTATTCCAGCTATCGATATCAGACACCCTTTTACTTTCCGTGTAAAAGATATATAAAACTCCGACTTCGATAAATAACAATTTGTTGAAACAGCCCATTGTAAACAACGGGAAATCCGAAACAGAGAATTGAAATAATAAAAAAAATATTGCCCACCACCAGTGTCTCAGGGAAAACTTTTTCCCCCAATCATTACTCTTAAGACACGCCACTATTCAATAAAGCACCCATTGGAAGCCAGCGAAACTTCATTAATTCCCATTAGGTCTCGAGTTAGGGAAAAAGCAGCAGCAAAACAAACGGAAATGGATGGCGAAAGACGGTGGCGGATTCCTCCGCGCCAACAAAAGCGGTCCATTGGCCCTCGATCATATTTAAAGATGATTAGTGTCAATTAACCGAAATCATTGCTAATTACGGTAATGCAATTATTGCACGACGGAGATCTTGGGAAAAGTTGATGAATGCATTTTGTTCCACAGAAACCCCGACTGTTCTTTAGTTAATGTAATTAAAAGGCGTTTCCGTTCTCTGTACTGTCACTTGCAGTCGACGCATGCATCTTATTCTTTTAGGGGTTATGTCCCGAAAATATTCGCTGTTTGGAATAGGATGCGAATTCTTTTGATTTGTGGAACGCTTTGATGCAGTTCGGTAATGTTACAATTAGTTTATTGAATTAAACAATCCTGTTTTGCATCTGATTGTAAATTAATGTGAAGCCGCAATAAAAAGTCGAATGTACGTTACGCAAATTATTCAATTATAATGCAACTCTAGATTTCGTAGTATTTATACAAACGCACTGTAAATGCTATATCTGGTATATGGAATAAAAAAATGCAAACAAATCCAGATTAGTGGAAAAATGTTAAGATCCATTGGAACATAGTTTTATTTACAAAATTCTTGTTGATATTCAACCTTTGGTATCACATGCTTCAGGTTCGAATCCTGGAAGTGGCATGGATGTTTGTTAATGGTTGGAATCCACTTTGAACTGTAGGTCCCGGTCTAATAATCCCAAAGTGTGCACAAAATGATCGTAGAGCGACAAACCAAACTAAGCTATCTTTTATTCCTCAAAAAAAAAAAAAAAAAAAAAAAAAAAAACCATTTCTGTAACCTGTATTTGAATCATATGCTAATAGCTATAATTTCAATAATATTAAGAATGATTTGTTAATCTGCTTTATTTTTATTAATTATGTTAATGAATTTGCCTTAAAGTTCATGTTTGTCTTGATCAGGTAAGATTCTTTTATAATTTTTCGTTAAAAACTCATTAAGAGATGCTGAATATATGTGCTTCGACCTTCAATTCTTAAAATTAAAATAATTACAGGGAGGCTTTTAAGTGACTTCAATAAATATCGAGAAAATATTACAGAACATTTTAGCTGATATCTTCTCAAAGAGAAAAAGAATATTGTATTACAGCTTGTCCTCTTATACAGGATGTTTTAACGCTAGGTTATTATACAAAGTCACTGAAAATGCTATATCTGGTATATGGAATAGAGAAAAAAAAAATGCAAACAAATCCATATTGGTGGAGGTATTTGCTTAAAAAGAAATTTATTTTCGGAAAAAAAATTAGCTGCTTTTTCATAAAAAGGCTTAGTTAAAAATCCTATGTAGCAATTTATGTTTTTAATAATTCTGCTGTTAACTATGCATTTTCGTTTCCTATTCTAGCTATTGAAATTGTATGTTGCACAGAAAAGTGTTACTTGCTATTCTGTTCCTGTTTGTATGAAGAGTTTTTAGGAAACAGTTACTTTTAATGATAGAAACATCCACCCACTTAATGAATTATAATCACATGCAATATAAACTAAGATAATTTATGGTCCTAAATCAAAAGTCAATACTTCGTATTAGCGAATATAATATTGAAGAAGTTTTCTGGTGTTTATTACAATTAATATTTCCTCTTTTGTATTTTTTTCAGATAAAATGTCTTGGTAAAACTCTTGTTAGTCTAAAAATATATTGATTTTTCAACAAAAAAAAAATAACAAATAAAATGAAAGGATATTAATTAAGTTTAAAATGAAATCTGACATCATCAGAAATTATCATAACATTATCAGAATTCTATTCTATTTTGAAAGTTAAATAAAGTAATAAAATGAAATTAAAATGTCAATGAAGAAATTAAATTTATTTTAACGAAATATTTAATTAACTGGAATATAAATTCGAAGGATATAGAATTTGATTAAAAATAATTTTACCAAATGTGATTATTATTTCTTGAATATTAGTTAAGAATTTTGTTCTTTTATAATTAAAAATAAAATTGAGTAAAATGGAAGAAAAAAAAAAAAATGAATTATGTTGAAGCATTTCACGTAGTTTATCATTAATTTAAATGATGTTTTCATTTAAAAGATCTCTTGATTATTTTAATATTTTAAAATATTAAAAAAAAAAATCATAAAAATAATACGGCATTTATTATATTGACTGACTACAATTTTTAAAAAAGATTTTATAAAAAAAAAAATCGTTCTCTTTGTTTCGCATTTATTTTTATATTAAATATGATGATTGTTACAATTATTTAATTTCTTCTAAAATTTCTTCTTGTTCATTTAAAAGTATAGTGTTACTTGTCAGAAAAATGTAAACCTAAAAGACATAAGAATTTGCCTGAAAAGTGATATGAATAAATTTACGTAAAATAAAATTCAAAGAAAATTTTTTTCCCTTCTTTATCTTTAAAATTATTCCTTGTAACTCTGTACATTGCATCGCATATGCATAATTTCTGGATACCTGATCGCATAGTTTCTTGATTTCTTCAAAGAACTAATCTTTTGGAATATTGTTCAAGTCTGTGTTTACTTTTTCTGAATTTCTTCAATGTTATTAAGTTAAATTGAGACCGAGGAAAAAAATTGTCAGTTGCCAAATTTTCAGAAAAATTAAAAGAAATTTACCTGAAAGAAGATAATTAAAGTTTAGTACATGTTCTTTGATGGCTACATGTAAAATAGAATTGTATGATGCCAGTTTGCTATGTAATACTCAAATTTATGACAGCATATGCCGATTGGAAGAAGTAAAAGATTAAAAGTAAATGAATTTTTTTGCTAAAGTATATATTACTTTAGAAAGATTGAATAATAAAAACCTTTTAAATTACTGTTTGACAGTTTTATAAAATTGGTTATAAATATTATTTCCAAAACTTTACAAACGCAATGTGTATATTAACATATATTTTACGATATGAATTTAGGTATCGATAAAAGTTGATATTGAATTGAAATTTCTCTCTTATTCAATTAATCAATAGATTTGTATTCTGTTTAAAAACAGTTAAAACTTAAAAAAAAAATTGCATTTGTTTTTCCGTAGTTGCTCACTTATGAAGTTATAATTTTTCAACGGATTGTAACATTTTTTATCATATGAAGAGTTGTTCCAGGAGAAAGGAATGTATATTCTTTTGACACATAATAACAACCCATAACTGAAATTTGACAGCAGACAAGTAGTGTTATGGACAGTTATGTTGCATGCAATTAGTGTTTTGTACTAATGAGAACACTCAAATACGACAGCGGGTAAGCAGTGTCATGGATAATGAGACATTATGAAATTAGCGATTGTCTGTTCGACCTTCACAGGTCGAAACAATTACTGATGGGATATGGACTACACCATGAGTTGTTCTAGCATGATTGGTGATATACAATGGGCTGAGAAATGTCTACTCTATTGAAAAGCGGGGAAGCTGACCCTCCTCCCCCTTGAGGGATTTTCTGAAAGGTAGGTTTTTTTTAAGAAGAAAGAAAAAGAGAGTTTTGCGACGAGTCGACAAGAAGTGTTGTTTTTCTGAAAGTAATTGAATAGGCCACAGATTCCCCCTATTTTCAAGGTGAACTCCTGGTGATTTCGTGTATCACGCCGTGTGTTAGTTAAGTTCTGTCGCAGTCTAGGTACATTAGATTCGTCATAAACTTCAGAACTCTGAAAATCCCCTACTTTGGAGTGAACTACACTAGTGAATAAAATTTTCTTTAATTTTAATTTTTTTGTAAATAGAGTTTCATATATAATAATGCTTGTAAATTAAAAATTAAAGTAATAATAATTTAATAATTAAAGTAATTATAATTTAATAATTCTCATGAACCTGGAAGTGGCTTTCTGAAGCCATTATAGGTATAGTATGCCGAGACATTACAATAGTGTTATAGTTCAATATAGCTGGACTACTAAGATTATAGGTATAACTTTCTAATATTATATTTCAATATTATTGAGTCATTTAGGAAAATTGAAGCAAAAAAAAATTTTAGTCAGACAAAATAAATAAATAAAATAAAATAAAACCATTAATATACCATACGTATTATGCAATTATTATTATACAATATCTGAATAAAACAGCAATTCTTTTACAAATCATAATGAATGTTCCTAAAATTTAAGTGGTAAGGAAAATGGACATAGAAACAATCATAATTTAAATAATGAGAATTGAGTTATTTAGTTTTATTTTACAAATTACATTACTATTTCCAAACGACCTCATTTAAAATAGTTCCTTTCAAATAAACGGCAGCAAAATGCACTTCCAAATTACATTCGCCATTACGAAATATGTACTTCAATATGTCTTACGTTAGCGTAAATAATCACCAATAAACTTTTTCCCCAAATGTTCCCAATATTGATATGAGAAAAGAAATTGGAACATTCGAAAGTTTTATTCGATTTTGATTTGAGAAGAAAATGAATTAAAGCTATTACTTTTAGTACTATTTAATTTGTACAACTTTTTCCAAATAAAATAATTAAAAATAAAGTTCGATCAAGTTAAAACATTTTAATCAAAATTTTATGTTGATAGATAATTGTTCTCTTTTTAATGACGAATTACTTAATTTATATTACATAAAACTAAATAATATCACAGTTTAACTGTCAGAGTAGTCACATTAAAATAATCTGAAAAGAAATCAATAATAACAGAGGACTACTTCTAAATTTATAATAAATTCTTTAAACCTGAATTGAATGGAAAAAAATTGGAATATTTTAATTTATATAATTGCTACTGCAAAGAAATGCTATTTATATACATATGAAATACCTTGAAGTTTTATTAACTTACGATTGAAAATAAAATATGTATAATTTAATTATAACAACTTATAATTGTTATAGTTGATATACGCTTTTTTTTAAACATTTTTTTTCAATTTTTAGCTAATGACTTTAGCAGACTGAATTTTTATTAATGTTTTCGTCTGATTAATAAGATTTCGAATGTACTAGATAAACAGTTCTTCTAAAATCAATTAAAAAATTCTAATAAAAGTCTACGAATAAATTTGAAAACCTGAAAAATTTCACTGAATAATTAAAAAGGTTTTTTTAAGCGTATTTAAAATGTTTTATTTTAAGTTGTAATGGATGGGAGAAAAATTTTAATATATTCAATTAGTTTTCTCAACAGTTCTTTTCAAAATTTCTATTTCACCATTGTAAGAAATCAAATATGCATTTATAGTTCAAAAACAATTTCATTTTAATCTAAACGTACAGTGAATACAAATTCGATGAATAATTCAAATATGGATGATAAAGAATGATTATTGGCTAATAGAAAAATACTTTTTATCAGTAGATGTTAAAATTTTCAAAATAATGTTCTTGCAATTTGTATATTCTTAAATATATTTGTATATAAAAAAGTATTAGTTATTATCAAATAAAAGCAATTAACGACAGGACAGTTAAATTAGTTAAGTGCAACGATAATTAAATACATATTCGTAGATAAAATGACCCACATATATCTACGTAGATAATCGTAGATAAAATGACCCACATA
This sequence comes from Caerostris extrusa, assembly GCA_021605095.1. Lineage (NCBI taxonomy): Eukaryota > Metazoa > Arthropoda > Arachnida > Araneae > Araneidae > Caerostris > Caerostris extrusa. The sequence continues at coordinate 41,049 of BPLR01008837.1, read as the reverse complement.
TCAATTCAATCGTTTTCCGCTAAATTGAACATTTGTTAATTTTTCCGCCATTAAAAAACCTTTTTTTTTATAATTTTCATTAATAGTTCTTGAGAACCATCCGAGATTGCAAATAATGAGAACTTCAATAAATGTTTCTACGATTAATTAATGTCTTAAATAAGATAAGAATTTTGATAAAACAAAATGGCTAATTGCCTAATAACATTTCATGCGAATTTAATTTACCATAAACTTCAGGCAAAGTAAACCAATAAAGTGAACCAAATAATTGAAAAAAATTAATTAAAAAACCCCACAAAATTTGGTTTAATTAAAGCTTACTTAATTAAAGAAGACCTTGAATTTGCAATAAATAAATAAATAAATAAATAATAGCAATAGTTTTAACATAAAATGATTAAACTAACAGCACCCAGCACAATTGCGAGAAAATAAATGAGTATCAGACAAAATATGTTTTCTGATTATTTCAAATTTCAAAGGAAAAAAAAACAAACAGTTCTAAAAACACAAAATAAATTTAAAAAAAAAAGCTCACTTTTTTTATCCGAATGACACACTTAAAGAATTTTTGCGAGAATCAAAAGGAATATATCGGATATGAATCATTCGACTCTGAATAGGTTACTGATATTTTTTCGTCGTTCATGCATGAAAAAATTCTGATAGTTTGCATTGGTATAATACCATATCACCCTGAAAAATATGTAATAACACCACAATCACTGAGAATCAGAACAAAAGAAAATGTTATTTTTGCCAAAAACATAAAAGAAATTAAAGAAAAAGCTTTGTTACAAACTTTCTTAAGTTGTTGAGCAGGAGAATGTTTTTTGGGCGCCTGTCTGGATTTTTTTCCCTAGCCAGTGGAAGACGTGATACCACTTCACCTAAATGCAATTAAAAGGTAATTGCTCACTCTACCTTGCTTATTGTTGGCGTAAAATGAAGGGCAAACCTTGTTGGGGGTGTAATTTTTTAGGTGCATGTCGAGATTTTTGCCTTACGAGTGGCAAGCGATGTACCATTTCACCTAAATGCAAGTAAATGGTAATTGCTCGTTCTTTCTTGGATTGTTGGCGTAAAGCGAATGGCAAAGCGTGGCAACAGGTTGGTAGACATAATAATAGCAATAATTATAATAACAACATAAAATGATTAAACAAACAGCAGCCATGAATATTCCATTATTAATTGTGAGGAATAAATAAATGAGTATCAGATAAAGCATGTTTTCTGATTATTTTAAATTTCAAAGAGGAAAAATTCTGAACTTAAGAACAAACGCAAAATAAATTTCATGGAAAGTTCACTTTTTATCCGAAATGACACACTTAAAAAAACTTTCTTTTACAAAAATCGAAAGGAATACATTGGATAAGAATCGTTCGACTCCGAAATAGTTACTGATGTTTTTTCTTCGTTCTCGCATGAGCAAATTCTGATTGTTTGAATTGGTGTAATACCATATCACCCAGAAGAATACACAATAATGCCACAATAAGAATCGGAACAAAATAAAGTCTTATATATTTTGAAACCGTAAAGGAAATGAAAGAAAAAGCTTCTTTACGAACTTTCTTAAGTTGCTGAACATGAAAAATGTTTCTTGGGAGCATGTCGGGATTTTTGTCTTACGAGTGGTACCACTTTAACTAAATGCAATTAAATGGCAGTTGCTCACTCTACCTTGCTTATTGTTGGCGTAACGTGAAGGGCAAAGAGTGTTAACAGGATTAGTAGACATAACAATAGCAATAGTTATAATAACAACATAAAATGATTAAACAAACAGCAGCCATGAATATTCCAGTATTAATTGCGAGGAATAAATAAACTAGTATCAGACAAAGCATTTTTTTTTTCTGATTATTTTATATTTCAAAAGAGAAAAAACCTCTACATAAGAACAAACGCAAATTATTTCCAAGAAAAGCTCACTTTTATCCGAAATGACACACTTAAAGAACTTTCTTTTGCAAAAATCGAAAGGAATATATTGCATAAGAATCATTCGCGTCTGAATAGGTTACTGCTTTTTTTTTCTTCGTTCTCGCATGAACAAATTCTGATGGTTTACATAGGTATAATACAATATCACCCTGTGGAATACACAATAATGCCACAATCAATAAGAATCAGAATAAAACGAGGTCTTATATCTTATAAAACCGTAAAAGAATTAAAAGACAAAGCTTCTTTACAAACTTTCTTAAGTTTCTGAACAGGAAAAGTTTCTTAGGTGTATGTCGGGATTTTTGCCTTACGAGTGGTAGGCGAGGTACCACTTCACGTAAATGCAATTAAATGGTAGTTGCTCATTCTACTTTGCATTGTTGGCGTACAGCGAAGAGCAAAGTGTGGTAACAGGGTTGGTAGGCATAATAATAGCAGTAATTATAATAACAACATAAAATGATTAAACAAGCAACATAATATTTCAACATAATGTTAATATTTCATTATTAACTGAGAGAAATAAATAAAGGAGTATCAGACAAAATATGTTTTCTGATTATTTCAAATTTCAAAGGAAAAAAATAATAAAAAGGAACCTGTATTTAAAAACATAAAATGAAATTTTTTTTTTATCCGAAATGACACACTTATAAAACTTTCTCTTGTGAAAAACGAATGGAATATATTCGATAAGAATCATTCGACTTTTTGAAAAGGTTACTGAAATTTTTTCTGATTTCTCGCATGAACAAATCCTGATTTTCATTGGTTGCATTGGTATAATACCATATCACCCTAGAATACACAATAATGCTCAATGAGAATCAGAATAAAATAAGGCCTTATTTCTTTTTAAAACATAAAGGAAATAAAAGAAAAGCTTCGTTACAAACTTTGAGGAATTCTGAAATTATGATTGTTTACGTTGGTATAATAACATATCACCCTGAAGAAAAGACAATAATACCACAATCAATGAGAATCAGAACAAGATAAGGACTTATTTGTTCTAAGAACGTAAAGGAAATAAAAGGAAAAGCTTCGTTATAAACTTTGATGAAGGTATTTTTCTTAAGTTGTTCAACAGGAAAATTTTCTTAGGTGCATGTCAGAATTTTTGCCTTACGAGTGCTAGGCGAGGTACCACTTCACGTAAATGCAATTAAATGGTAGTTGCTCACTCTACCTTGCTTATTGTTGGCGTAAAGCGAAGGGCAAAGCGTGCCCAGGGTTAGTAGACATTTCTGAGGCTAAGGGAAGCATATTTGCATGAGACGCTGCTTGTATTCTATTGGGCGGAAATAAATGCATAAATGAGTTGAATGTTAGCAGTAGGCTTATTAGCAAATTTGAATTTGCAGAACTTATCCCGGAGGATAAAATTTATTATGGCGTAACTTACTGATGTAAATTATTTGTATAGTCTCGTCAAAGTTTTGGAGAAGTTTTGGATTATAAAATGTATAGATGAAAGACTTTTCCAAGGTAAGAAGTTAAATATTTAACAAATTATTTTGAATAAATTTGAATAGTAAGAATTTATAAGCGGAATACTTACTAAGTTGTGCTGATAAAAGCATCAGAGGTTATTCAGAAAAGTCTTTTCAAAAATATGCATCATATACATTAAAAAAAGACACAGGGGCACTTATGTGTGCTCATATATATTTTGCATATTAGATTTTAAATTAGGCCTGATGACCAAATGACAAGAGCTCTGGGGCTTGGAAATAGATCATAATATTTTAACAGTTGAGCAACGATTAGAACATATGAAGTACAGTTTCGAGTTTGAGTCCTGGCAGTGTCATGGATATTTTTAGTTGTTCGGAATCAACTTTAAACCATACCTCCGGTCCAGTATGATTGTAGAGGGTTTGGGAGTAGGGCTGACAACCCCATCCCTTAAAAAGAGAACATCTCCTATCTCGAAACTTTTCAGTAGACAGACTGCCATTGGCCCACCACGGGGCTGTTGCGCCAATGTAGAAGAAAAAAATATCTGGTCAATTAACTTTCTCCAATCAAGGAGCATAATACTGTGGAAATTTATTGATAATTGTGTGTCCTTTATAGACGTGCAAGAGTGAATAAAAGAAAAATACACCAATATAACAGTCGCCGGGAGCATCCAAACTATTTGAAATATCCGGTAGAAACTGCTTTATCACCATTTCCCAGTTCCGATCCTACACCCAGCGATTTCTACGTTTTTCTCCACTTGCCTTGACTTGACTTAACTAGGTGTTTTGATATGCATGCTCGCTGATTCTACTGTCTTTGGCTCACAGCAGACTAAACAGCAGACAGCACACAGCAGACTTTGGCAGACTGTCATTGGCTCACCATGGGGTTGTTGCGCCAATGAAGAAGAAAAAAAATCTGGTCAATTGACTTTCTCCAATCAAGCAGCATAACACTATCGAAATTTATTGATAATTATAGGTCAGTTATAGACGTGCAAGAGTGAATAAATGAAAATAAACCAATATAACAGTGGCCTGGAGATAAAATACAAAAGATTTGAAATATCCGGTTGAAACTGCTTTATCACCATTTCACAGTTCCGATCCTACACCCAGCGATTTCTACATTTTTTCCACTTACCTTGACTTGATTTTAACTAGGTGCTTTGATATGTATACTCGCTAATGCTACTTTATCTCAATTTATCTAAATGCTGTTAAAATACTAAAAATAAAAATCAACGATGAAAATTCAATTTTTATAAAGGAACTACTCTACAACTCTAAATTCTTGAATTCATTTGCCTATGACGGATTACAAAATCCATTTTAAAAGAAAAGAACCATTGTACGTACTTTCCTGCGACTAAAAGCATATAAATAAGATGGGTAAATTTGAAAAAGAAAGAAATTGATAAAACTGCAAGTCAAATAGACCATAATATTTTAACAGTTTAACAATGATTAGAGCATATGAAGTACAACTAGTACTTGAAATAAATAAAAATCCCCGGGGATACACCGTAAGACTTTTCGTAGAAATTGAAGTATCTTTGTTGTCTTATAATAAACATATTCTGACATATCAAATATCCAAGAGAAAGGAAGATGTTTATATCCGAAAGCAATTTGTAGCCTTTTCTTGGTTCTTCATATTTAACGCGTTGAAACAAAATAAGCTCAACTGTTTTTGGAGTTTTGCAGATAGAACACAATGGAGATGACTTCTGGCTAAATCGATGGAATTAGAAAAATATGTCTTTGTGCGAAACCTGGATAGAAGAATGTCTTCTTTTCGATGATTAGGAAAACGTCTATGGGAAGGTTTAATACTATCTAAATGAATGTATTCCTGAGTGTATTTACCACCTATCCACTGTTCTGTTGATTTTAGCTGTGCTTTCTTTTTTGTTGAAATGTAAGATCTTTCGGTGCTATCCAATGAATATTATTGTATCTGCTGTAGATTTTATGAGTGAATCTCCCAGTTTATTCTCTGTGATACCATTCTCATTAAAACATTCAACTGTGAAATGTTAAATTAATTAGTGGTAGTTTATTAAAAGGTTCTAAGCTGTAGAACTGTACGCACAGGATCCAAAAAGTTTATTTCACAACATTGTAAATGCTTAGTGAAGAAGGGTGACCTTGTGAGAAAATTACCAATATATATCGTATGGAACCATAAACGAATTTTATTTACAATATGTTCTTTTTATTTGAAATATGCCTCGTATAATATAAAAAGAGTTTATGAAATCTTGTGGAAATCTATTTCCTTACTAGATATTTCTAGATATGAGAAAATAATAATAATTCAATAAGTTAAAAATAATTTAAAGCATTTACAAGACTGAGATTTAAAGAAATAAATTATTTGAACTGGCTTTATCATATACAGATTTTAATGCAACTTCCTTTTTTTTTTTTTTTATGTAACTCGAGACTTTGAAATGCTAGCAATAAATCATTTACCACAAAAGCTTTGAAAGGTGAGTACTGGTATTACAAAAATGACGTAAATGGGCTGAAACAAGAAATTGATGATCATATTGTAGAAAAAAACGTAATTGAACAATTGAAATTGCTGTAATAAATATATTTTCTGAAAACATTTGAAATGTTTGAATATTTTAGATATTGTGTTACGACCGAATTTATGTTTAACAAAATTATTTCATTTGTCTTCACAGAAAGCTGATGTCGTATTTCTTCCTTTAAAAGTACTTTGAAAAATATTTTAAAAAAACTTTACAATATTAATGTGGAGTTTCATTGAATGTTTGATAGTTTTTATTTTGAGTATTACACCTATTGAGTACTTTTTGAGATAATACTCTAAGACACGACAATCAAGCAGTTTCTTTGTAATTACCAATTTATAATAATATTATTAATGTTATAATAAAACCAGGACGTTTTTAATTTCATAATGCTCATTGAATTTTTCCAGAAAATAGTGTTTATATTTATAAAATTGGATGACTGAATGTGAGTATATGCTAACATAACTAAAAAATTCTATAATACTTTAGAAGCTAATTCTTTCTTTGAATTTATATATTTCGTTTCAAAAAATAATTAATTATTTTTTAAACATGTATATGAATTAATATTCAAATAATTATTATTAATTTGTAGTGTGCGTAAAAGTTTGTCAACCAGATTGTAACTGGATGTGGGTTGGTTTAGATACTTGAGGTATAAGTTGGTGAACTCATAGCTTCATTTACACACGCACAAACACCACACACGTATTATTAGAGGCATACAATGTTTAACACATTTAAAGATATATAGTTATAGATTCGCGGAAGGATTCCACTTCTATGCCGAAAATCCCATACTCAGCTATGCGCAGGATGGGCGAAATATATTTCCTCTCGGATGACAGTCTCTACTGACCATTTCTCCTGAACGACAAAGGAGGCATTCTTGCTTGTTTGTAGAAGATGAACGGTTACAAATTATATTTACTCTTTAATATTATTATTAACTATATTTATTATTAATGATAATATTAATTATTATCTATATATTATATTATTATTATTAAAACATTTTATTAATTATTTAATTAAATAAAAACTCACTTTCTTATTGTCATCAGATTTTACCACCATCAGTGATGACAGCTTTCAAAAACTGATTGGTGCCATTGTAAAAGAATATATTATTGTAAGAAAATAATGTTGAAATAATGCAGTTTTCTTTTTTATTTTTCCTAATTAATGCTATCATATTCTTAAAAATAAATGCCGAAAATTAAAAAGTGAAAACAAAATGAGAATTCTCTAATAATAATAATAGCAATTACTTTATTTATCCAAGTTCTACTATTTAACGAGAGTTATTTAAAACATTAATTCTGAATAGATATTTTCTCAATAAAATTTAACGAAACTAAAAATATTTAATATTCTATAACCAGGCAATGAAGCGTCGTTATTGCTAGCATGTATTTAAAAAAAAAGACTGAATTCATTAGGACTCTTTATAATAATGACTAATTTATAGTATGAATATAACAGATGTTCAATTTTCAATGAATAAATACTTTAACTAACTTCACTTTTCCAAAGAACTTTTTTTCTTTCCTGTAGTAATAGTTTAACTTTTGCTCGTCAATTAATTAAATTTTAACTAATTATTTTTATTTTTAATAGACTGATATTAATTAATCATCCATTCTAATTATTTTATCCATTAAGTTGAAATTATTTTACATAGGAATTTCGTAACTGGTACATCCATTGGCATTCTTATAAATGAGTTGAGATAATTATCGAGAGATAATAAGATATAAATTCATAAATAAGTGGGAAATATTAACATTAGTTTTTATTAAATTCAATGGCAGAATAAAAAATTTTCTTGCATATGACTGCAAATATTTATATATTTTTTGATGAAGAGGTGAAACGTGATTGTTTGAAGGCGAGAGGTAATATACAGGTTGAATGCAAATGATTAGTTTCCTTCTGTTTTTCAAAACACAGTAACAACTTTTTACAATAGAAATGTTTGTGTGTACGAGGAAGAAAACTGTAAAATATTTTCATTACTTTTCAATATTGGTTGATAGGTAACGAAATACTTGTCCACGATATAAATTCCTTATTATGTAATCGTATCATTATATCTTTATTATGTAATCATATCAATGCGATTGTTTGAAGGAGTGAGGAAATATATTGGCTGAATGCAAATGATCAATTTCCTTCTATTTTTCAAAACAGGGTAACAACTTTTATCAAAAGAAATGCTTGATGTATGAGGAAGAAAACAGTAAAATATTTTCATTACTTTTGAATATTGGTTGATAGGTAAAGAAATGCATACCAAAGATATGCGCTCCTTATTATGAAATCGCATTGTTATATATTTGCTGCGTAATCGTATCAATGTGATTGTTTGAAGGAGAGAAGAAATATATTGGTTGAATGTAAATGAGCAATTTCCTTCTGTTTTCCAAAACACAGTAACAACTTTTATCAAAAGAAATGCGTGTATGCATGTGGAAGAAACCTGAATAATATGTTGTTGTTGTTATTTTAGTATCCCCTGAAGAATACAAGAAAATCAAATATCGTAGTATCGCGAATAATATTGGCTATGCTGATTAACATCTCGGAGTATAAGTCCTATTCCAAGGGATGATCCAGGCAATGCCTGGTGGCTTACAAAGACATGAAGAGGAGTAAGCTCAATATCAGGGTAGTTGCCATATTTTTGTTTTTTTTTAACTCCCCCAGCAGGAATTTTCATAATTTTTGTGGTTTTTCATCCTTAATCTTGAGAGAGTAGTAGCTGTTTTTCTGTCGACATTGAGTTCTGTAATTTGGTATTTAGTTTTGATCTTAGAAGGAATCACAAGTTTAGATTTTGTCAAGCCATTTGCCATCTGCAAGAGCAGTAGGAAGGACAGTCTGACCCAGACTTCTGGAATTCTTCGTTGCAATCTGCAATTTCATTAAATTCCAATTCAACATGAGCAGAAATTTATTGTAGGACACATATTCTGTACAAGCAGTGTATTTGTTCTAAAAGAGATATAATGTTCAACAAACCTGTATAATATTTTCATTACTTTTGAATATTGGTTGATAGGTAACGAAATGCCTGTCAAAGAAATAAGTTGTAATCGTATCATTATATCTTTATTATGTAATCGTATCAATCCAAATACTTATGATTTGGAACCTGGAATGTGTTGAGTTTAATTCAATGGCTAGGGCGCAAAGAGAGAATGAACGATAACAGTAACACATTTTCAAGGGGAAGTCCTAGGGCCAAAGAAAAAAAAAGTGAAGGCTAAAGTGGGATGAATTGATGAAATGGAAAAAGTTCTGAAAAGCCTAAAGATCGCAAATTGGAAAACTAAAGCTGAAGACATTGGAGTTGTATTGTTAGGAAACCACCGTATAACATGGAGTGTAGTGCCGGAGAGTTAGCTTAGCTAATTTTAAATATAATTAACGACGAATTCTTATTCAAATATCCAGATATCATTGAATTTATTTTATTGAAAAAAAGGAATTTGTTATTGTTTGAGACTCTTTCCTTCTTCTGCACGTTCAAACATTTTGATAGAAGAATCAACAAGAGAACAAATGAATTTCGTTCCTTTTTTAAAGGATGGTATATTATAAATATCTAATGATTAATTAGAAAAATATTTTGAAAGAAATAATTGGCAAAAATATTAATTAAGTAATCAGTTACACAATCTTTTTAAAGATTCCACACCCTAATCTGAGAAAGTCCAGGTTATGAATATTATAATCATTCTAACATTATATCTCAATTATATATGCAAAAATATTTATAATAATTTTTTTCTTTTGGTGACATCGGTTTCGGAACATTACTCATAGCGTGTGAATTTATACGAAATAATTTCACTCGGGAATTTGAGAAAGAAATTATTTCCTCTCTGTCGTCAATATAAAGTGAAATTCTAATTTATAAATTTATATTGACGAGGCAGGTAAATAGCGAGAGAGCCAAGATTGTAAGTAAAATTATGCAGATAAAGGGAATATACGGTACCAAAAATGACCAGGGGGCATGGAAGAACATTAATTGAGGGGGGGGGGATTTCTCCTTCCTTTCAACAAGATGTGGTGATAAAATTACAATAAAGACTCCATATATTAAAGAATATGAATTGTTCATATAATAAAAATGGTCTCAACGGAAAGTTTGATGTATAACAGTCTGTTATTTTTTAATATTGCTTCATTTTGTAAAATACTTTTAATAGAGGACTTTTAAATTTTAAGATTTTTTTCATTATATTCACTACTTTTTTTTATTTGACATCGGTATAACCCCCGCTCTACTTTACATCTCAAGCAGCCCATTGATAGGCGACGAGGGGGGACATTTAGTTGTAACTGACCTTAAATTTGCGTGTCGTACGGTGAAAAATAGGAAAGCTTCCACCAGACGGCATGACAGTCCAGGAGAAAAACGATTTTTATATTCATTGTCAAATTACCATCTAGTCTCATCATTTCTGAAAGCAGTGACTACAGCACACACCTCCAACGACACGACTTGCGAGATAGACAAGATTCTAAGTAAAATTGTGCAGATAAAGGGGAAAATAGGGTACCACAAATGGCCAGGAGGTATCAACTAATATAAATGAGCAGAGATTTATCCTTTTTTCTCAACAAGCAGTTGTGATAAAATTACAATAATTACTGCATAGATTGAAAAATATATTTCAAATTGAACTTCAACAGGTCTGAAATGAATAACATAAATCATAGCCATTTCTTTATTTTTTAACATACTTACCAAAATTTATACAATTACAAAATTTTGATATAAATAACAAGTAGAAAATTTAATGTTTTATTCCCATTCACTTTAAGCAAAAACATTGCATTATTTAGAAAAGTGATACACTGGAAAATGCAAGTTTCCTCTGAAGTTAAATAAATAGCATTGATAATGCAGCTGAAAATCCTGTTTAATATATCCGATAGGCAACAAGAGTTAAACTAAAATGACTAAAGAAAAATTGATTTTAGATATTCGATGAGAAAAATGAAAAAAGTCTTTTTTTTTTTGCCGTTATTGACTACAAGCGAGAATTTATGACCTCTCATATGCTTTCTTTCTCAATAATGTAACAACAAGTATTCCATTTTTTTTTTCTTTTCTTGCTTTACCATTGCAAAAATGAATAGAAAAAAACTATATCGCTCTTTATAAGGATATTGGAAAAATTGTGATAACTGCATGTTAGAAAATAAAATTATTTTTTTAAGATATAATAGTTAATTAAGAAATAGTTTGATAATATGATAATGTAGTTTTATTAATTAATGTAATAAAACTAAAAAAAAAAAACGTTGTTAAATTTATATAAAAAAATCCATCCCATATTGTTTAGATGAATGGTTACCAAACTTATTTGTTCTATATCACCCTTTAATAAAACTAAAAAATTACTCAATACGCCGTGAATATCTATTTTCTTTAAGAAAAAAAACACAGAAAGATATATAATAATATTATTTGTGTTTCATTATCTTTACCTTCATCTTAAAGCATAGTAAAAAAGATGTTGAAAATTAGACAGACTGAAGCTTAAAATATTACAATTATTGATTAAAATCCAATTATTCATAGGTAATTTACTTACTATTTACAGGAATTCATCACCAATAAACAATTTCTAATAAAAAAGAATGTTATATAATATATATATTTTATTTTTGCAATCGTATAAACTAGAAGCAATCATTAAAATTCGTTACACTTATTTACAATTAATTTATTATTATACACAATTATTTCATTATTGAAGTAATCAGACAATACTATATACTTCATCATCTATTAATTCTTTAAAATAGGTAATTTACTTACAATTTAAAAGAATTTATCTATTTTCCAACAATTCTTAATAAATTAGAGAATATTATACAATAACTAGTTGGCCCGGCAAACGTTGTTTTGCCATATACATCATTTCTATAAAATATTTTTAGTTAAATAAAAAAAAAAAAAAACTAACTTACTATAAGTGTGTGGAGATGTGGTTATGATTGGAAGAGAAATGGAACGTTGCAGATAATGACGGCGTATAAATGATAATACACTAACCATTTATTTATTTCATCCTTTATATTTTATTAAATTAATAAATATATTTTAAATTACATTATATAATAGCTGTATATACATCAGAAACAGTTATTTACATATTTACTACTAATTAGGGCAATTAAAAAATAATCATCATCAATCTCTAAGTGCAATGGAGTGTACGATATTTTGGTTAGTCCGTCTTTAGCCAACACAAACAAACTGGATGGTTTACCCACACGCGAACATGCCACGTATAGTTGTCCGTGGGAAAAACATGGTGTGCCCAAATCTAAGCAGACATCGTTTGGCCTTGCGACTTATTGATTGTCATTGCGAATGCCAATCTAATTGGAAATTGAATACGTTTGAATTCAGTTGGCACATCTATGGGAATCATAGGGATTCGTGGCAGCAATATATTTTCGCCTCGGTACTTGCCATTCAAAATGCTGGCTTCGATAACGTTTTTCATTAATTTTTTAATGACTAATCGTGTTGCATTGCACAGCCATGGGGGTTCAAATTACGAATCAAAATAACCGGAGATCCCACCATTAATTAATTTAAACCATTGACGTCCACATTTTTTTGCTGCCAAAATTGCTCTTTCTGCCAACCAATCAAGATTTTTGAATTGTATGCATACATCGGGAAATATATGGTCGATAAGATTATTTTGCGAGTCGATGATTGTGCAGAAATCTGTCAGAAATTTTATGCATCCAGTATTTTCATGTACAGCAATTTTTCCATCGCCATTATCTAACAGTTGTTTTGAGAATGTTTCAGCGGATGGAACTTGAAGCATTTGAACGCGCATGTTTACTTTTAGTTGTAATTTTCAACATTACACCACAGTGACGATGACTTTAAGCAAGCGTTGATCTCATCAGCGTACTTTTAACGTGGAATGACAGGAAGTGTTTGCCTGAAATCACCTGAAAGGAGTAACAGAGTGCCGCCAAATAGTTTGTCGTTATAAGTTTATGCTTTCGATAATCTTATGCTTTCGAATTGCAAATCACACTTACTTTACTGGAATCCCAGATTCGCCACAATAAAGTAAATTACAACACAATTACACCTGTAAGTTAAAACGCCATAACAGCCATCTTTATTTTTCTTAGAACAATAATAAAGTTGCCAATTTTGCTTAACTAAACATCAACACACGCTACACGTGTAAATATAATTTAATGCTACACGTGCAAAAAGAATATAACTTAACAAAACATTAACTTAAGACAACTTAAGACATTAACACGCGCTACACGTGCAAATATAAACAGTATTTGTTCCCCTATTATTTGACTTACCTTTAACAATGATAAAACACGTATATTTATTTAACACGTAAATATTTCTTTAAATCAAAACTATTTCCACAAAAACGTTGCGTGTAATATATACAGGTAAAAGCAACGGCCGTTGTTGGTGCGAATTCACAACACGTGCTGATTTATATAAGATCACTTAATTAAATAAAAGTCAATTTTTGTTCAAGCACACGTGCTGTAATGTCATGACTAAAAAATTAAAAAAACAAAAAAAAAAAAAAAAACACTACATTGTTTTGCGAAAGAAATTATAAAAAATATTTAGGGTGGACCACCCTTATCGCTTAGGGGTTTAAAAAATAGATTACGACCTATTCGCAGACCTACCAAATCTACACAAAAATTTTCATAAGAATCGGTCAAGCCGTTTCGGAGGAGTTTGGCAACAAACACTGTGACACGAGAATTTTATATATTAGATAGTTTTTTTTTTGCAATCGTATAAATTAGCAGCAGTCGTTAAAATTCGAGTCATTACGACTTGAGAATTATCTCCATATTTAATTAAATTATTTACTTTCCTTTTTTTTTTATACTTAAAATTTTTTAAAGTATGTTATTATTTTCTTTTTAAATGCGGTGTTGCTTATCAGTACGGACATACGGTATTTCAGGTTGTGGTCTATTAGAGGTCGTAAAAAACCACAAATGATCTTTTTTATCAAAGTATATAAAAACCTAAACTTAAAAGTAAAAAAATATCTATACAGATTTTACGATTTCGAATGAAAGGGAATTAAAAGCTCGATGGTTTAATCATTTGTAGTAAAAAACTTTCTAGCTATAAAATAAAACAGTTATAAAAGTATTTAAGTTTAGCATATGTTTGAAACACACCTTTTTTTTTATCACGGTTTGTTTCGTCTTTATTAATGACAAATTCTCGTTAAAAACGAATGTGAATCGTTAATTTATACCATAACAAAAGACACATTAAAATACTAAAGTTTCTGATGATTCATGATTTTCGTATCAATCCCGTGATAATTTATAAAAAGTTTCTCTTTTAAATATACGTGGCATGACTTGAGTTAATAAAGGAAAATTACTTTTAATGATAGATTATTTCAAAACCCATAAAAAGTGCATTAAAGGCTTTACTTGATAATTATTTTTCAATTATTAATTATATCATCTTTCATTTTTCATGGAAATTATCTCTAACGGAACTGACCTTCTACTTATTTCATTTACTAATGTTAAGTCAACTTATTTTTGTAAAATTAATAAAACATTCAACACAGATATAGTTATTAATTTTTAAGCTGGCTCTATTTGTCTTACATTTTATTCCAATACAAAAATAATTTTCAATTGCCATATAAATTATAGGAAAATATAAAGACTTTCATTTGCTTATGAAAGCTATTATTTGCTTTTTTGCTGTAGTACTTTTTTTATTAAGTTAAAAGTTTAACAATTGCCGACAATAAAAGAAAGTTGCACTTTTTATTAAATTCGATGAAATGAGTAGCACTTTATACATCAGTGCTTGTTAGTGAATGAAATCACCTCAGAATGGAATTATAGATGTAGTGTCGTAGGTTGGAACAACTGAGTGTGGTTGGGTTGAGATACTGGAGGCACAAGTTGGAGAACTCACAACTTTGTTTACAGACGCAGTACACCGCACACATATAATTAAAGACAGACAATATTTAACATATTTAAAGGCATATAATTATAGATTGGTGGAACGATTCCACTTTTTAGCCGAAAACCAGATACTTAGCTACGCGCAGGGGATGCGAAAGATAGATAGGCTAACTGACCATATCTACAGAACGCCATGGGGGACGCTCGCCGATGCGTAGGAGGCAACATACACAGATAATAATTAAAAGTGCTATTACAAAAATTAAAATCAATAATTGTTATACTGAACGAAATTTTCATCTATCTAGTGCAAGTGAATGCAGAAAATCGTCGAAAAAATGTCGTCTCTTTTTTTTTTTTTCACTATAGGTCTTAAATACGTATCATCTTTCTAGTTTCCTCTATGTTAACTTTATAGCAATTTTTTATATAATTTCTGCATCAATTTGTCAAAATTGTCTGCTTCTATTTGTCATATGTATAACAATAGTATACCAATATTAATTTAAACGCGAATTACTCGATCATTATACGAGATCTTTAATACTTTTTGATCTGGAAAAAAACACCCACAGGTTATAAAGTGATGCGGATTATAAGTAAGAAATTTTGGCAACTAAGAATATTTTGAGTCCTCCATTTTAAGAAATTCTAAACTATATAACAGTTGTGATAATTTTTTTCAATGAATGAAGTGTATTGTAGAGTATATATCAATAATCATATTGTAGTGTAATAAACAATTACCCTTCAATATGACTTCAAATTATGAGAATTTAGATTGATGTTATTTAACTCAACCTTACATAATAAATGGCCTCCAGATTCTCTCCAGAGTAGAAGTATATTTCTTTTGCGCGTAGTTGAATATCGGATTTTCGGCTTAGAAGTGGAATCCTCCCTCGAATATATAATTACCTGTCTTTAAATTTTGTGTGTCTCTAATTGTATGTGTGGAGTTTTTGTGCGTGTGCCAATAAAGCTGTGAGTTCTCCAACCTGTGTCTCAAGAATCTCAATCCAACCACACCCAGTTAAAATCTGATTGCCCAACCTGCACACTACAAAAGTAAAAATTAAAGTCTATATTAGTATTTTTATATATTATAATATGATTTAATTTGCATGATTTTTTAAAAAATATTTTTCAAATGTAACTTTTTTGATAGATTTTCATTACACTAAAAATAAATCATGAATATTATTCATTACAAAAAAAAAAAAAAAAAAAAATACGTAGAGCTTTTTAGTTGTTTAAAAAAAACCATCGCAAATTAAAAAGAATAGTTTAAAACTGAACAATACAAAACAAAACGAAAAATACTATTGCATTTCAGACTTTATTAAAATATTTATTTTATTAAATTCAAAAAAATCTTTACATTCTTAATAATACTTTTAAATAAATGTAGTATAAAATAATTAAATCATATTCAGCTTGAAGAAACTCAATTATAATTACTGTACTAATTAAGAGCCTTTTTAATTTTCTACGTAATAATTATTCTTTAATCATAATATATATAATTAACCATAATATAATTATAATTATAATTATTTATTCTTAAGTATGATTTTTAATTAGAATTAATTCTTATTTAAGCATTTGTAGTTACTTAAATATAAATAGTAATTATGACTTTAATGCATAATAAAGATTTTAATACTTTAAAATTAATTTCGTTTTTAATCTGTCTAATTAACATTAAACTTAATGTTTATTTTAATACTATTTTAGAGGTAAATTAATTGTTAAATTTGATTTGCTAATTATCTTTTAAAATATTAAGATATTACGTAATTTTATATGCATTTTACTTGAATTAATAACTTTTTTTAAAGAAAAATAAATGTATGTGTAAATAAATAAATTTAATTTAATTTCAGTTAATAAACGATTTATTTAAAAATAAGTGAACTTAAAGAATTTTTGAAAACTAGCTACATTCAATTGTAAAATAAAATCACTAACAGAATAAAGTTCAGAAAATGACTAATAATTATTTTTATATCTGAAGATTTTCATAACCATATAGTTAATTGAAGATTTATGTTACGATTAAAAAAACATTGCTATTTTCATCTCGAAATCATTAATCATTCTTAAATAAATTTATACCACTATTAATTCTTTTATATTTCCACTTATTAGAAATATTAGGTATGCATTACTTATATTTAAAATCCAAAATATTGTTTGAAGAACAAAATAATAAATTATTTCTACACTAGAATAATTAAAGAAATTTTATCTCAAATAAGGTCCATGCAATCTGCAAGATTTTTCTGCATTAACATTTTCAAGTAATCTGCAATGATTGATACTCAAAGATTCAAATTCTACTTTCAAAGAATTATGTATACATAAATTTAACTAATCATTATACTTTGTCTCGTATAGAAATCGTAAAACACATATTTTTTTTACCATAATCAGAAAAGCTCCCAAGTAAGGTTTATACATTTTCTTTAAAATAAGCGGATATTTTTATATTCCTTTGAAAATGCATTTATTTAGAAAGAATTATTATTTTATAAGCGCATTAAATGTAAACAGCTGCCGAAAAAACACTTTTAAAGTAAATAAAAGATATCTACCTTCATTTAAGCCCTTGGCATTAACCTATTCTTAAGGAATTTTGTATAAATTAAAAATAATAATTTGCGCAAAATTCTTTTTAGGATAATGTTTTATTCATTGAAAATTACGTTGTATCGCGATATAAATATTAGCTTAAAAGAAATCTACATAATGCTCGATATCCTACAGTTAGTTTTAGATTTTATATCAAAGTTTAGCGAGAAATTGTAATATTTTTTCAAAGGAATATTAACTACGTTTTCTTTTCTTTTACTAAAATTTTCAATATTTTATTATTACTCTGTTTTGTTTTTCGTTGACAATGTAATTAATTTTACTTGAGGCAGAAATAGGTGTCGCCACTGAAAAAACATGTTTTGATTTTTTTAGATTTTGCATTTGAATTTTCACGCGCGTGGAATGTTGGCGAACTATTGTTTAGGTAATTTTTTTTTAATCATAAAGTGATAATCCGAAATTTTTGATAAAGACCAATGAAAAGCTCTTATGGTAATTTATAAATAAAATTTGTTTAAAAGAATTATTATTATTTCTTTTTTTATGATTATGTATCACTGATAGAATAACAAATTATTTTTTGAGAAATATGAAATGAACTTTTAAATAGATGAATATTTCGTCAAATTTCGTACATAGTTGGATAAACCATTCCTTTCAATATGAAAATACACTCATGTAAATAAATTAAGGATAATTCAGAATCACACAGAAATTGAAATTTAAAATAAAAATTTCATCTGTAGAATTATCACACACATCTTGAAGAAGAATTTGCAAATTACAGGAAACCACCAGATGGCGCGGATAGTACGTCACAATGACGAGTGTAAGAGAGGGGTACATAAGAAATGGTGGAAAAGAAGTAAAATTGTTCACAAGCGCTTTAAAAGCCTTTCAGTGCAATAACCGCATAGTTATGGCACAAAGAAAGCATTTGGATGATTTTTTTACTTGGTAGAATTATCGGACGACTGGAATGTGGACGTACCCAGCTGGAAGTATCCGAGGAACTTGGAATCGCCCAGAGTGTCATCTCCAGGCTTGGGCAATGATTAGAAGACGATGGTAATGTGAGTAGATGTTACAGCACAGGTCGCCCCCGAGTTACAATGCCGAATGAGGACCGGTATTTAGCAGTTACTGCCAAAAGAAACAGACGGAGCACAGCATCAGACCTGTCTCGTCAGCTCTCTTCAGCTACCGGTACGACAGTTTCAGACGCTTAGGGTACATTGGTCTATATGCTCGTAGGCCTGTCAGATGTGTTCCACTTACCGCAACTCACTGTCGCCTGCGTTTAACCTGGAGTAGAGCATGCATTATGGACAACGCAACAGTGGTCTTGTGTGATGTTTTCCGACGAGTGTGATTCTCGCCGGACTTTCATATGGAGTGCGCAGGTACCCGTTACCACCTAGAGAACACCTTTGAACGACACCGTTACTGTGGGGCAGGATGGCTGGTTTGGGGAGGAATTATTCTTGGTTCCAGAACTGACCTGCATGTTCAGAGTGTAATGATGACAGGCCACATCTATCGGGATGTCATTCTGGAACAACATGTACGTTTGTTTCGGGGCGCCATGGGTGCTGAATTTCTGTTTATGGATGACAACGCCCGTCCTGCATACCACCGGACTTGAATCCAATAGAGCATGTGTGGGATATGCTTGGCCGACGAATTGCAGCCCGTCAACCCCCTCCCACTTGTCAACTGGAACTTCGGAGGGCATTGCTTGATGAGTGGTGTAATATTCCCCAAGATCAGATTGATAATTTGATACTCAGCATGCCTAGGCGTTGTAAGGCCTGTATTGCATCGTCCGGGAGACATACTCCATATTAACCATCATACTAACCATGTTATACTGTGCTTTGTAAATAGGTTCTTTTTTGAAATTTGCTCCAGGGAGCAAAAATCTCAATTTTTATTAATTATGTCAAACATATAGCATCTTTTTGCTCTTTACCTTTTGTTTAATAAATAGTATTTACAAATAAGTCAAATTTGTTTTGCTTCTGTCTCTTTGTTTGCCTGGACTTCATTATCCTTAATTTATGGACATGAGTGTATATACAAGAATATCAATTCAAATTTCTTTATGTTTATAAATCAGTTACACTTTTAAAAATAAAAATGATAAAAATAATAAAGGAATAAAAATTGTCTTAAATAAATAATAGGAAATATTATAAGACTTCATCTACAATGGCGTGACAGCCACATTATGGGCTATGGCCTTCTATTGACAGATACCGAAACATGAGATGCTTTTTTAACGATGTAGGGTTTTTGCCCTACGCCCAATTCTCTACAGTCATATTAGACTAGGACTTACTGTTTAAAGTGAGACTTTAAAAGTCTTACTGTTTAAGTTAACCCGCAGAATCGAGCACTAGCCAATCGACTATCTGACCCCAATTATAAGATTTATTCTTCTTAATTGGGACAACAGCTGCATGGTGGTCCTCTAGTAGGAAGACGACCATTGTTCAAACATGGACAGTAGTGCCAGGGAATTAGTTAGTTATTTAGTTTCATATTATCCATCATCGGTGTTAGTTAGTTTTATTGTATCATGCTCGGTGTTTACATGGGAAGTTGTGAATTATTTGAGGAAAAAATATTTCCTCCCTGTATTTCCTTCAGAAATTTATGTCGGTGAGACAGGAAACTCGCAAGATATACAAGATTGTGCAGATAAAGGGAAAAATATGATACCACAAATGACTAAGAGGGCTTACATAATTGAGGAGAGATTTCATCTTCCTCTCAAATAGATGTAGTGATAAAATTACAATAAGCACTGCATAGATTAAAGAATATATTTTGAATAGAACTCCAACTGGTCTGAAGTAAAGCATAGATCATAGCCATTTCATTACTTTTCTAACATACGTTCCTAAATTTGTATGCGAAGTATTAATATAAATAACAAGTAGAAAATTTAATGTTTTATTTCCATTCACTTTAAGCAAAAACAGTGCTTTATTTAGTAAAGCGATACATTGGAAAAATTCAAGTTTCCTCTGAAGTTAAATAAATAGCTCTGATAATGTAGCTGAAAAATCCTGTTTAATATATCCGATAGGCAACAAGAGTTAAACTGAAATGACTAAAGAAAAATCGATTTTAGATATTCGATAAGAATGAAAAAAAATCATTTTTTCCGTTATTGACTACAAGCGAGAATTTATGACCTCTCATATGTTTTCTTTCTCAATAATGTAACAACAAGTATTCGCTTTTTTTTTATCTTTCTTTACAATTGCAAATATGAATAGAAAAACTATATCGCTCTTTTCATAAGATATTGGAAAAATCGTGATAACTGCATGTTAGAAAATAAAATTATTTTTAAGATATAATAGTTAATTAAGAAATAGTTTATTATATGATAATGTTTTATTAATTAATGTAATAATATTAAAAAAAAAATGTTGTTAAAGTTACGTAAAAAATCCATCCCATACGGTTTACATGAAGGGTTGCCAAACGTATTTGTCCAATCGTCTTCTGTATAGAAAGAAAAAATTACTCAATACGCTTTGAATATCTATTTTCTTTAAGAGAAAAGACAGAAAGATATAGTAATAATTTGTGTTTCATCTGTCATTGTGTGTGCATCTTTTTACCTGCGTCTTAAAGCATAGTAAAAAAAGATGTTGAAAATAAAAAACACACTGAAGCTTAAAATATACAGTTATTGAATTAAAATCTATCATAGTAACATTTCACACATAAAAGTAAAATAGCGAAGGATAATATAAAATGAATGAATTAATACTCAGAAATCTTTAATACTTTAAATCCCTGCTCTTGCTATTTGTAGTGGGTTACGTTCGATCTTTTTCGATAACTAATTTGTGTCCATATTAAACCCCAATAGGACGAAGGAAATGTCATGAAAAATCTTTAGTTAAGTGTAATTAATTAAACAATATAAATACGTATAAAGATGGTCTGCATACTTCAACTTAAATTTTAAAATTAACAACAGCTTTTAAACATAAATTCAACTATTAAATATTAATCACATATATAATTTTTATTAATCATTCCTTTTCTTTAACAATTATTTCGTTATTGAAATTAATCAGACAATGCTATATACTTCATCCTCTATTACTTTTTTAAAGTAGGTAATTCGTTTACAATTTAAATGAATTTATCACCCTTTTCCTACAATTCTTAATAAATGAAAGTATATTATACAATAATATTTTTTTTTGACATCATATAAACTAGCAGCAATCATTAAAAAACGACGAGTAGAATTAACTTTTAATTAAATTATTTACTTTTTTTTAAATTAAACGACGGTATTTTTTCTTTTTTAAATGCGGTTTTGCTTATCAGGACGAACATCCACTCTTTCAGGTCTTTTGAGATCATAAATAATCACAAATCATCTGTTTTTTTTTTTTATCAAAATATATAAAAACTGAAAAGTAACAAGAAAAAAAATATCGATACACATTTTTTGATGTCAAATGAAAAGGAATTAAAAGTTCGGATGGTTTAAATCATTTGTAGGAGAAACTTTCTAGCTATAAAATAAAAAATTTATAAAAGTATTTAATTTTAGGATATATTTGAATCACACCCTTTTTTATCATGGTATGTTTCGTCTTCTTTATTAATGACAAATTCTTGTTAAAAACGAACGTGAATCGTTAATTTATACGATAACAAAAGACACATTAAAACGCTGAAGTTTCTGATGATTCATGAATTTCGTATCAATTCCATGATAATTTATAAAAAGGTTTATCTTTTAAATATACGTAGCATGACTGAAGTTAATAAAGGAGAATTACTTTTAATGATAGATTATTTCAAAACCCATGAAAAGTGCATTAAAGGATTTACTTGATAATTATTTTTCAGTTATTAATTATCTCATCTTTCATTTTTCATTGAAGTTATCTCTAACGGAACTGAACTTCTACTTATTTCATTTACTAATGAAAAGTCAAATTTTTTTGTAAATTTAATAAAACATTCAACACAGGTAGTTATTAATTTTTAAGCTGGCTTTATAGCTCCATCGTCTTACAATTTTCTTCCAATAAAAAAAATAAAATTCCTTTTCAATTGCCATATAAATTAGTGAAACCTATTGCATTTGCTTATGAAACATTGTTTTTGTTTGTTGTATGCTTTTTTTTTGAGCTAAAATATTTAACGATTGTCGACAATAGAAGAAAGCAGTACTTTTATTAAATTAGACGAAATGAGATGCTCTTTATGCATCAGTATTTGTTAGTGAATGAAATCCCCTTGGAATGAAATTATAGATGTAGTATAGTAGTGGGAGCAACTGGATCGTAACCGGGTGTGGTTGGTTTGAGATACTGGAAACACATGTTGGAGAATACACAGCTTTATTGACACACGCACAAACACCACACACATACAATTAACGGCAGAGAATATTTAACATATTTAAAGACAGATAATTATAGATTCTTGGAAGGATTCCACTTCTAAGCCGAAACCTCAATATACGTACGTACAAGGAGCGCGAAAGAGACTTCCTTTCCAGATGAGAGTCTATAGGCCAACCAATCGTTCTTTCGACCGCCACAGGAGGGCGCTTTCGTTAATGCGTATTAGGAAGCATAGTTACTTAGATAAGAATTATAAATTCTTCTACAAAAATTTCAAATCAGTAATTGTTATACTGATAGAAATTTTTATCTCTCTAGATGAAGATTGGAAATCGTCGAAAAATTTTCATCTTCTCTATTTACACCATAGATCTTAAATACGTATAATCTTTCTGATTTTCACTATCTTAAGTTCTAACATTTTTTTTTTTTTTTTTTTCCATATGATTGTGGTATCAAAAATGCTTTTTAACACTGAAAAAGAATTTGTTAGATTTATGTCATAAACGGTATACTTATATAATTTTTAGTCGAGAAGTATTCTATGATTATACGAGATCTTCAAAATTTTTGGTATGAAAAACAACCTACAGGTAAAAGGCTCTTCGGATTATACGTCACCACAACGTTTTGACCTATATTTGACCTATAACAGCTTCAAGAAGGCCACTTTCAGGTTCATGGGTCAAATTTCAGTTCCCTTTATTAGTTTCAGTCCCCTTAGTTTTATTTGCAAGCACTATATATATATAAATACAGAACTCTGGGTTATTATACAAAGAAATGAAAAAATTAAAAAATAAAATTGGATCACAAGTGCACGATTAAACCACAAGTACAGTTCACTCCAAGGTCGACAATTTTCACAGTTCTCGAGTCTACCTCGAATCTAATTGCCTGGTCTGCGGCAGACTTAAATTATTACTCGACGTGACAAACGAAACCAGAAAGGACTCTTTATGTAAAGTGTGAATCCCCCACCTATTTCAGTCGCTTACGAAGAAAAAAAAGCAAAACAACACTTCTGTCCTGAAAAATCGTACTTCTTTCTAAATGTTACGAGAAGCGATAAAAATTTTTTAATATTTTTTAAAGTAACGAAATATTTTTAACTTATCATTAAAAATCAAACTCATTAAAAAGTAAGAAGGGCCTAAGAGGTTAAAAAAAAAGTTATACGAGTTTTTATCGCAAATATTAATTAATTAATATTGTCGTTTTTAGTAACTAAAAACTCATAAGCTGATCAACAAAAATTTTTAATAGTGATAATAATAATAGTGGTCCTGTTGAATAATAATACCTTTTAATAGTGATCCTGACGACATTATAAATGTATAAGATATTACAACATTTATCATAAATATTTATAAAATTGTGTTAAAATTTAAATAGAGAGTTATCAAGTAATTTAAAGCGTAACCATGTTTCTTCTTATACATTGGCAAGAGCACCCCTTGAGGCGTTCAGGAGAAATGGTAAATTGGCCTATAGACTCTCACCCGGTGGCAAAAGTATGTTTCGCGCACCCTGAGCTCAGGCGAGTTTCGGTTTTTCAGCTTAATAGTTGAATCTTTCGACTAATATATAATTATCTGTCTTTAAATATTATATGTCTCTAATTGCATGTGTGTGTGGTGTTTGTGCCTGTACAAATAAAGATGTGAATTCTCCAACCTGTGCCTCAAATATCTCAACCGAATCACACATAGCTACAATCTGGTTCCCCCAACCTACTGATTACAAAAGTAAAAATGAAAGTTGATATTAGTGGTTTTATATATCATAGCGTTAGTTACACTTCAAATTACTTTTCAAATGTAACTTCTGTTGACAGATTCCTATTAAACTAAAAATAAATCATGAATATAGCACATCCCAAATACAAAATAAAAAAAAAATACCGAACCGCTTTTTCTTAATTGTATAAAAAACTATCTCAAATGAAAAAAAGAATAGTTTAATACAAAATAAAACAAAAATCTTATTGATTTAAGACTTCATTAAAATATTTATTTATTACATTCAAAAGAAAGTTTTTACATTCTTAATAATACTTTTAATTAAATGTAGTATAAAATAATTAAATCATAATCAGCTTAAAAGAAATTCAATTATAATTATTGTACTAATTAATAACTCTTTTAATTTTCTACATAATACTTATTCTTTATTCAATATATATAATTAACCATAATATAATTATAATTATAATTATTCATTCTCAAGTATACAGATTTATAATTGGAATCAGTTCTTATTTAACCATTTGTAATTAGTTAAATATAAATAGTAATTTCATTTTTTAATGCATAATAACGATTTTAATACTTTAAAATTAGTTTTATTTTTAATCCTCTAATTTAACATTAAGCTTAATGTTTGTTTTACTACTTCTCTAGAAATAAATTAATAGTTCAGTTTGATGTGCTAATTATCTTTTAAAATATTAAGATATTACATAATTTTATATGCATTTTATTTGAATTAATAACTTTTTTTTAAAGAAAAATAATTGTATGCACAAATAAATAAATTTACTTTAATTTCATTTAATAACGAATTATTTAAAAAAAAAAATAACTTAAAGAATTTTTGAAAACTATTTCATTCAATAATAAAATAAAATTAGTAACAGAATAAAGTTTCGAAAACTGCTAATAATCATTTTTATATCTGAAGAATTTCGTAACCATATAGTTAATGGAAGATTTATGTTATATTACAATTAAAACGCTGCTCTTTTTATCTCGAGATCATAGATTATTCTTCAATAAATTTATACTATTAATTCTTTTATATTTCCTTTTTTTTAGAAATATTAGGTATGCATTATTTATATTTAAAATCCCAAATATAGTTAGAGGAACAAAATAATAAATTTTTTCATCTCAAATAAGGTTCATGTAATCTGCAAAATTTTGAAGATTTTGCAATTAACATCTTCAGGAAATCTGCAGTGAGTATTACACAAAAATTGAAATTATACTTCCAAAGAATTATAGAGACATTTTTTTTGTATTCATTTTCCTTTGTTTTGTATAGAAACTGTAAAAACGCCAATTTTTTTACTCTAATCAGAAAAGCCCCTAAGTTAGGTTATACATTTTCGTTAAAATAAGAGGATGTTTTTATATTCCTTTTTAAAATGCATTTATTTAGAAAGAACTACTATTTTATAAGTACATTAAACGTAAATAGCTTCAGAGGAAAAACATTTTTTAAAATAAATAAAAAGATATTTATCTTCATTTAAGCCCTTGGCATTAACCTGTTCTTAAGGAATTTTGTATGAATTAAAAATAATAATTTCAGCAACATTCTTTTAGGATAATGTTTTATTCATCGAAAACTAGCTGTATCGCGATGTAAATATTAGCTTAAAAGAAATCTACATAATGTTCGATCCTGCAGTTAGTTTAGATTTTATATAAAAGTTTAGTGGGAAATTGCGATATTTATCAAAAGAATATCAATTCCATTTTTTTCTTTTACTAAAATTTTCAATATTTTTTTAAATTTTATTTTTGTGTTGTTTTTCGTTGTCAATGTAATTAATTTTTACTTGAGGCAGAAATAGATGTTGCCACTGAAAAAAATACGTTTTGATTTTTTAGATTTTGCATTTGATATTTCACGCGCATGGAATGGTGGCGATTTATTGTTTAGGTAATTTTTTTAATCGTAAAGTGATAATCAGAAATTTTTTTGATAAGGACCAATGAAAAGCTCGTATGGTAATTTATAAAGAATATTTGTTTCAAAGATTTGATATTAATTTTTTTTATTATTGTATTACATTGATACAATAAAAAAATTATTTTTTGATAGATATGAAATGAGCTTTTTATATCGAAAATTATTTTTCATATTTCGCACATAGTTGGATAAACAATTTTTTTTTAATGTGATACTAATGTACAGTCTTAATAAATTACGATCATAAAATGTTTCAATGTATACGGTTATATTAATTCAATTTCCTTTATATTTATAAATCAGTTAAACTTCTGCAATATTTTTCAAAATATTATATATTAAATGTTAATGTATTATTATTATATGCATTATATGTAATGTACTGTAATGTATTGTTATTATATGTATTGTACTGTAATGTATTGGTAATATACGTATTTGATTCTTTTTTGTGAATTTGTAATGGCAGCTACACATTTTAAATTTTGCGTTATGACCAAGGTAATTAAATAAATACAAATATATTATGTACTGGGGAAAAGGAGAAATTTTGCCTGGAAGCCAAATGAATATGGAATATTGATAATGCTTTTAGGATGAATTCTTAAGCTCATAGGACATGGGCTTATTTTATTTACTGGCTTTCAATATGAAGAAAACTGGTTTTGCCCTGAGCTAGAGATTTTCATGGGGAATGTTCAAAGATTGCTTGATGTCACTGGCCATGTTTTTCCATGAAAACAATAGATTTACTATGTGTATGACCTTCAATGAACTTAATTGCGTAGAAAAATCAATTAATCACAAACTGCACTGGCATCATTGTTTTCCCCTGGAGATTATTTGCATGAAACATTCTATCTCACTTCTCTCCTAACAAAATGGGCGATAGAATGCTTCGTGTAATTGAGTTATGGTGGATAACTGCTGGATGTGCGTGCAGCGATAAAATCATTATTTGAGTTGCACAGGTTGTTGAAATTTAGTTGAGTAACGAAACAAGCCCGTCTGTTAAAAATTTTAGAATATTTGATAATTATTTCGCCTAAAAGTAGATTACATTTTGTTTTTCTTTTCGCTATAAAATTAAATAATGTTGTTAATTTTTAGATTTATAAAGATTTATTTATTTACATTTATATAGATATAATTTTAATCTGATCTTTTCTAAAGTCTGACAATACTTTGTAAAATGAAAAACATCTCCTGTTTCATAATCTGCCATGACATACGGCCATAGTCCAACACGGACTACAATGCCAGAGAGTTAGTTACTTAGTCTTATTGTATCTATTCCGGCGTTTACATGGGGACTTATGATTCATTGGAAAAGAAAAGTATTTCCTCTCTGTCATCACAATATAAAACAAACTTCTAATTCAGAAATTTCTGTTGGTGAGACAGGTAAATAACGAGATTTGAGAACAAATATTTATCATAATTTTTTTCTTTTAGGGACATAGGTTTTGGAACGTTATTCATAGCGAGTAAATTTAAGTGAAATAATTTTTCTTGTGAATTTGTGAAAGAAAAGTATTTCCTCTCTATCATCAGAATATAAAATGAAATTCTAATTCAGAAATTTATATTGGTGAGACAGGTAAATAGGTAGATAGGCATGATTGTAAGTAAAATTGTGCAGATAAAAGGAAAATATGGTACCAAAAATTGCAGGGACTGACATAATAGAGGGGAAGCTGTGGTGATAAAATTACAATAAGGACTGTATAGATTAAAGAATATGAATTGTTTACATAATAATAATGATATTTAAATATGAAGTACCTCAAAGGAAAGTTTGATGTATAACATTCTGTTATTTTTTAATATTGCTTCATTTTGTAAAATACTTTTAATAGAGGACTTTTTAAATTTTAAGATTTTTTTCATTTATATTCACTCCTTTTTTTTTTTGTTTGACATCGGTATACCTCCTGCTCTACTTTTACACCTCAAGCAGCCCATTGATCGGCGACGAGGGAGGACATTTAGTTGTAACTGACCTTAAATTTGCATGTCGTACAGGTGAAAATAGGAAAGCTTCCACCAGACAGTATGACAGTCCAGGAAAATGGTTTTTATATTCAATGTCAAAATTACCATCTAGTCTCATCGTTTCGGAAAGCACTGACTACAACACACACCTCCAACGACGACTTGCGAGATAGACAAGATTCTAAGTAAAATTGTGCATATCCCAAATGGCCAGGAGGCATCAACTAATATAAATGAGCAGAGATTTATCCTTTTTCTCAGCAAGATGTAGTGATAAAATTACTGCATGGATTAAAAAATACATTTAAAATTGAACTTCAACAGGTCCGAAATGAATAACATAAATCATAGCCATTTCATTACTTTTTTAACATACTTACGAAAATTTTTACTATTACAAAATTTTGATATAAATAACAAGTGGAAAATTTAATGTTTTATTCCTATTCATTTTAAGCAAAAACAATGCATTATTTAGTAAAGTGATACATTGGAAAATGCAAGTTTTCTTCGAAGTTAAATAAATAGCACTGATAATGCAGCTAAAAATCCTGTTTAATATATCCGATAGGCAACAAGAGTTAAACTAAAATGACTAAAGAAAAATTGATTTTAGATATTCGATAAGAATGAAAAAAAAAATCATCTTTTTTCGTTATTGACTACAAGCGAGAATTTATGACCTCTCATATGCTTCCCTTTCTCAATAATGTAACAACAAGTATTCAGTTTTTTTCTATCTTTCTTTACTATTGCAAAAATGTATAGAAAAAAAAAAAAAATATATCGCTCTTTATAAGATATCTGAAAATTTGTGATAACTGCATGTTAGTTATAATAGTTAATTAAGAAATAGTTTAATATCAGGATAATGTAGTTTTATTAATTAATGTAATACATCTAAAAAAAAAAAAAAAAACGTTGTTAAAGTTGCCTAAAAAATCTATCTCATCTTATTTACATGAATAGTTGCCAAACTAATTTGTCCTATCGTTTTCTTTATAGAAAGAAAAATTATTCAATACGCTTTGATTATCGATCTTTTTTAAGCTAAATAAACAGAAAGATATAGTTATAAATTTATGTTTCATGATATTTATCTATCGCCTTAAAACGTAATAAATAAAGATGTTGAAAATAAGATAGACTGAAGTTTAAAATTATAAAAATTATTATTAAAATCAACCATAGTAACAATCGTATTAGAGACAGAAAAATAAGAAAATATAGCATAATACGAAAATTACAAAAAAAAAAAAGAAAAAAAGATCCTAACGAGAATAAATTTGATGTGTTCTATGAATGAATTAATACTAATAAGTATTTTTAAATCATTGTGCCTCGTTATTCGCAGAGGGTCTTTTTTTCGCTAACTAATAACTAATCCCTTTTTCGCTAAGTTTTGGGCTAATTAGAACGGGAAATACAATTTAATGCAGATACCGAACCACAGCCGAGATTGAACCTGAAACATGAAGGGCCAGAGCGCTAGCCAATTGGCCATCAGGCGGCAAGAAATCCATACTAAATCCATATTAGGATGTGTTCCATATTTCGTTATTAACGTTAATCAGACAATACCATATATTTCCTCAACTATTTTAAAGTAGGTAATTTACTTACGATTTACACGAATTTATCACCACATTACATGCATCTCTGGTGAATAAAAGTATATTATATAATAATAATTTTTTTGCAATCGTATAAGCTAGCAGCAGTCATGAAAATTCGTTACAATTATGTTATTAGTGTACAATTATTTCATTATGGTAGTTAATTGGATAATGCCATATACTTCATCATCTATTTTAAAATAGATGATTTATTTACGATTTACATGAATTTATCCCCAATTTAATTGAATTTCTAATTAATAAAAGAATTTTATTAATAATACTTTTTCGCAATCGTATAAACTAGCAGCAATTCGTTAAAATTATTTACATTTATTTTATTATTATACAATTATTTATTAAAGCTAGTCGAATAAGGCTATATAATTCATCCTCTATTAATTCTTTAAAAGTAGATAATTTTACACGAATTTATCAACAATTTCTAATATATAAGAGAATCTTATGTATGAATAATTTTGTTTTTTGCAACCGTATAAACTAGCATCAGTCATTAAAATTCGTTATAATTATTTACAATTATTTTATTATGATACAATTATTTAGTATTATTTCATTATTGAAATTATTCAGACAATATATATACTTCATCCTGTATTAATTCTCTAAAGTAAGTAATTTACTTACGATTTATACAAATTTATTACCAATTTACTACAATTTCTAATAAACAAGAGAAAATTTATGTAATAATTATTTTTGTTTTTTGTAATCGTATAAACTAACAGCAGTCATTAAAATTCTAGCCCTTCCTGGATGAGAATTGCCTCCACTTTAAATTAAATTATTTTCTATCTTTTTTATTTAAACTTGAAATTTTTTAAAGTACGTTATTATTTTCTTTTAAATGCGGCGATGTTTATCAGAAGGAACATCCGCTGTTTCAGACTCTGGTCTGTTAGAGGTCGTAAATAACCACAGATTATCTGATTTTCTTTTTTACCAAAATATATGACAAAAAGCTTAAAAGTAAGAGGAAAAAATTTCCACAACCATTTTATGATTTCGAATGAAAAATAATTAAAAGTTCGATGGTTTTAATCATGTGTAAAAACTTTCTAGTATTAAAATAAAACAATTATAAAAGTATTAAGGCAATGTTTGACTCACACCCTTTTTTATCGTATGTTTCGTCTTTATTAATGAAAAATTCTCGTTAAAAACGAATGTGAATCGTTAATTTATATGATAACAAAAGACACATTAAAACGCTGAAGGTTTTGATGATTCATGAACTTCGTATCAATTCCGTGATAATTTATATAAAAAGTTTATCTTATAAATATACGTGGCATGACTGGAGTTAATAAAGGAAAATTACTTTAATGATAGATTATTTCAAAACCCATAAAAAGTGCATTAAAGGCTTTACTTGATAATTATTTTTCAGTTATTAATTATATCAGTTTTCATTTTTCATTGAAGTAATCTCTAACGGAACTGAACTTCTACTTATTTCATTTACTAATGTTAAGTCAATTTTTTTTTGAAAGTTTAATAAAACATTCAACATAGGTAGTTATTCATTTTTAAGCTGACTTTATAGTTCGTTGTCTTACATTTTATTCCAATACTAGAAATGAATTTTCCTCTTCAATTACCATATAAATTATTGGAAAAAAAAAAAGACTTGCATTTGCTTATGAAACATAGTTTTGCTTATAGTATATTTTTTGTTTTTAAGTTAAAATGTTTAACAGTTGTCGACAATAGAAGTAAACAGCAATTTTATAAAATTAGACAAAATGTGACAGACAATTAGACAATTAGATAAAATCCCATTTGATTGTAATCATAGATGTAGTGGTTGGGGTTGGAGCAACTGGATCGTAACTGGGGGTGGTTGAGTTGAGATATTGGAAGCAAAGACTGGAGAACTCACAACTTTATTTACGCAGGCACAAACACCACAGAAGAAAACTAAACGATTAAACATTTAAATAAGAAACATTAACTATGCTAAAGAATATATAGTTATGATAAAATAAGTGATTTATAAAGTTGTGTTAAAATTTAAACAAGGAATTATAAAGTAATTTTAAAGTGTAACCATGTTTTCTGCTACACATTAGCAAGAGCCCTGTGGTGTTCAAGAGACATGGTCAGTTAGCCTACAGACTCTCACCCGGAGGGGAATTGTATTTCGCGCATCCTGTGCGTAGCCGAGTTTCAGGGTTTACGACTTAGAAATGAAAGCCTTCCACGAATCTATAATTATCTCTCTTAGAATATTGTATGTCTTTAATTATATGTGTGTGTGTTTGTTCATGTGTAAATAAAGTTATTAGTTCTCTAAATATCTCAAGTATCTCAATACAGCCACACACATTTACAATCTGGTTGACCAACCTGCACATTACAGAAGTAAAAACGAAAGTTGATATTTATATTTTCATATATTATAACATGATTTAAACCTCAGAATTTTTAAAAAAATTATTTTTTAATAATCAATTTATTTTTTACTCCGTCGATAGATTCTCACTAAACTAAAAAAAAATCATTAATATTATTAATCACAAAATACAAAATAAAAAAAATCATGCAGAACCCTTTTTTTTAATCGTATAAAAACTATCACAAATGAAAAAGAATAATTTAAAACAAAACAAAACATTAAAATCATATTGCATTTCAGACTTTATTAAAATATTTATTTTATTATATTCAAAGAAAATTTTTTTACTTTCTTAATGGTAGTTTTAAATAAATGTAGTATAAAACAATTAAATCATAATCAGCTTAAAAAATTCAATTATAATTATTGCACTAATTAATAACTCTTTTATTTTTTATAATGTATTATTCTTTATCCATAATGTGTATAATTAACTATAATATAATTAAAATTAAAATTATTTATTCTTAAATATGAATTTTAATTAGAATTAATTCTTATTTAAGCATTTGTAATTACTTAAATATAAATAGTAACTATGACGTGAATGCATAATAAAGATTTTAATATATTAAAATTACTTTTCGTTTTAATCTGTCTAATTGACATTAAATTTAATGTTTATTGTAATACTATTTTAGAGATAAATTAATAGATAAATTTAATTTGCTAATTGCATACAGCTATTAATTATTTTATATTTTCTTTTTTTAAAAATATTAAGTATGCCTTACTTATATTTAAAAACCCAAATATATTTAGAGGAACAAAATAATAAATTTTTTTTAATCTCAAATAACGTCGATGTAATCTGTAAAATTTTCAAGATTCTGCAATTAACATCTTCAGGAAATCTACAGTGTTTAATACTCAAAAATTCAAATTCTATTTCCAAAAATTATATATACATAATTCATTATCCTTCGTCTTGTATAGAAATCGCAAAACCAGTATTTTTTACTGTAATCAGAAAAAGCCCCTAAGTAAGGTTTATACATTTTCTTTAAAATAAGCGGATATCTTCATATTCCTTTAAAAATGCATTTATTTAGAAAGAATTACTATTTTATAAGCACATTAAATGTAAACAGCTCCCGAGAAAAACACCTTTAAGTAAATAAAAAGACACCTATCTTCATTTAAGCCCTTGGCATTAACCTATTCTTAAGGAGTTTTGTATAAATTAAAAATAATAATTTGCGCAAAATTCTTTTATGGATAATGTTTTATTCATCGAAAACTATCTTTGTATCTCGATGTAAATATTAGCTTAAAAGAAATCTACATAATGTTCGATCCTGCAGTTAGTTTTAGATTTTATATCAAAGTTTAGTGGGAAATTGCAATATTTTTGAAAATAATATTAATTTCATTTTTTTTTTTTTACTAAAATTTTTAATATATTTTTATTTTATTCTGTGTTGTCTTTCGTTGTCAATGTAATTAATTTTTACTTGAAGCCGAAATACGTGTTGCCATTGAAAATAAAATTTTTCTTTTTTTTTTTTTTAGATTTTTGCATTTGATATTTCACGCCGTGAAATGTTGCGATTTATAGTTTAGTTAGATATTTTTAAACATAAAGTGATCCTCAAAGTTTTTCATAAAAGACTAATGTAAAGCTCTTATGTTAATTAATAAAGAATACTTATTCGGAAGAAATCTTATTTTTATTACTATATTATATTGATACAATAAAAAAAGATTTTTGAGAAATATGAAATAATATTTTTAAAAAGAAAATTACTTTTGAAATTTCGTACATAGATGGATAAACAATGTGATATTTTATACAATCTTAATAAATTATAAACACGAATCACAAAAGATTTCTATGCATACAATAATATTAATTTAATTTCCTTTATTTCATAAATCAGATAAACATTTGAAAATTAACTGATAATAATAATAAAATAATAAAAATTGTCGTTTTCAGTAAGGAAAGCTCATAAAATTGTCAACAAATATATTTTTAATAGTGATAATAATAATAGTTATCCTGGTGAAAAAAAAAAATGATTTTTTAATATTGATTCTAACGCATTTCTATAACATTTATTACAAATATTATATTGAAAAATATTAACTGAAAGTTAAATATAAGAAAATTGAACAATTAAACATCTAATTAAGAAATATTGAGTTTGTTAAAGAATATATAATTATGATGAAATAAGTGATTTATAAAATTGTATTAAAATTTTTAACAGAAAGTTATAAAAAGTAATTTAAAGCGTAATCATCATTCCTTTTATACACGCCCCTATGGCGTTCAGAAGAAATGGTCAGTTGGTCTACACCGGTGAGAGGAATTATGATTTAGCGCACTCTGCGCCTACTGAGTTTCGGATTAGAAGGTGAATCGTCCCACGAATCTATAATTATCTGTCTCTAAATATTGTATGTCTCTAATTGTATGTGTGTGATGTTTGTGCATGAGTAATGTCAAAGCTGTCAGCCTCCAACCGGAACCTCACACATAAATGCTAATTTCTGGTTGTTCAAACTGTCATTACAAAAGTAAAATGAACTATGATATTAATATTTTTATACATTATAACATTAAACCTCATGATTTATTAAAAAAATATTTTCAAATGTAACTTGATTATTAATCGAAAATCTAGTAATAACTAATTTAATCGTAACCGTTGATAGATTCCCATTAAACTGAAAATAAATTATGAATATTACACATCACAAAATTAAATAAAAAAAAACCATGAAGAGCTTTTTTTAATTGTTTTAAAAATTATCGCAAATGAAAATAATAATTTAAAACAAAAGAAAACAAAAAATCATTGCATTTAAGACTTTATTAAAATATTTATTTATTATATTCAAAAGAAAATATTAAATTTTTTAATACTTTTAAATAATTGTAGTATAAAAATAAATAAATCCTAATCAGCAAAAGAAATTCGATTTATAATTATTGTACTAATTAATAACTCTTTAATTTTCTACATAATAATTATTCTTTACTCAAAATATATATATAATTACCTAAAATAAATTTATAATGATAATTATTTATTCTCCAGTATACAGATTTATAATTAGAATTAATTCTTATTTAAGCATTTATAATTATTTAAATGTAAATAGTAATTTTCCTTTTTATTAAATAACGATTTTAATATTTTTAAAATTAGTTTTATTTTAATCTCTAATTTAATATTAAACTTAATGTTAGTTTTAATACTTAATAAAAACAAATTTTTAATATATTAATCTGATATTGCTAATTATCTTAAAATATTATATTACTTGAGCTAATAATGATATTATGATTATACAATAAGATTTTAATCAAATATTATTTAATTTTTTGAATATATTTAATAAACGAATTATTTGAAAATATGACCTTAAACAATTTTGAAAACCAGTTTCACAACCTACTACCAATTAGTAACAGAATAAAATTTCTTGAACAAGGCAAATATTTTTTTTTACCATTTGCCAGCCATAACCCAACGCTCACACTCATATTAGACGGGCACAAATTTAAAACAGTTTAAGGTTTTATTCCGTACTAATTATTCTTAAATAAATTTATATAGATATTAATACGGGACACGAATTTTTTTAAAACTGAAGCATGTATTTTTATATTTAAAATCAGTTCATCAGGACCCCAAATTATTTCTACAATAGAATAATTAAAAATTTTTGCAGGTAAACTGCAAGATTTTCAAGATTCTGCAATTAACCCTTTCAGGTAATCTGCAATGATTAATACACTTAAAATTCAAATACTACTTCCAAATCAATATATATGACATAAATATAAGCATTCATTATCTTTGTCATGTATATAAATCGTAAAACGCGTATTTTTTTTTTATATTATAATCAGAAAAGCCCCAAGTAAGGTTTATACAATTTTTAAAATAAGCGGATATTTTTATATTCCTTAAAAAATGCAATTATTTAGAAAGAATTACTATTTTATAAGCACATTAAATGTAAACAGCTCCTGAGAAAAACACTTTTAAAATAAATAAAAAGATATCTATTCATTTAAGCCCTTGGTATAACCTTTTGCAGGAATTTTGCATAAATTAAAAATAATAATTTGCTAAAATTCTTTTATGGATACGTTTTATTCTGAAACTGCGTTGTATCGCGATTTAAATATTAGCTTAAAAGAAATCTACAATGTTCGATCTATACTAGTTTTAGATTTTATATCAAAGTTTAGTGAGAAATTGCAATATTTTTCAAAAGGATATTAATTTCATTTTTTTTTCTTTACTAAAATTTTCAATATTTTTATTATTACTCTGTGTTGTTTTCGTTATCACGTAATTAATTTTACTTGAGGCAGAAATAGGTGTTTTCATTGAAAATTAAATTTTTCTTTTTTAAAATTTGGCATTTTGATATCTTTTCACATGTGGAATGTTGGCAATTTATTGCTTAGGTAGTTTTTCTTTTTTAATCATAAAGTGATTATCCTTAGTTTTTTGATAAAAATAACTATTATGGTAATTTCAAAATATTTATATAGAAGTGTTATTCTTTCTTTTTTTTTTTTTTTGTTATTATATTTTATTGATACAATAAAAATTGTTTTTTGAGAAATACGTGAAATGAGCTTTTAAATCGAAAAGTTATTTTTTCATATTTCGCACATAGTTGGATAAACAATTCTTTTCAATGTGACAATATATACAATCTTAATAAATTATAAGCATGAGTCATAAAAGGTTTCTCTGTGGTACAAATAATATTAATTCAATTTCTTTTATGCTTTATAAATCAATTAAATTTTTAAAATCAGTTGATAAATAATAATAAAAGGAATGAAAATTGTCTTAAATAAAATAATAGAAAATATTAAGACTTCTTCTTCAATGGCGCTACAACCCATAACGGGCAGAGGTCGTCTGGCTAATGGCAGATTCCGAAACATGATGTTTTCTTATTACAGGGGTATGGTTTTCAGCATACGCCCAACGTTCTACAGTCAAATTAGTCCTACGGTTTAAAATGTATTCTAAATCACTACAAACATCGAGGGCATCGCCGGATTTGAATTCAACGTGCACTAAGTCAATCGGACATCAGCTCAAAATTACAAGATTTCTTTTTCTTCATTGGGATTGCCCCATGGTGTCTGGCGATCACATTTGCCCTAAATTTACTTCATCTGGGTGACAGTCTGCAGGCCAACTGATTATTTCTCCTATCCGTCAGCCAGCGTGTCAGAAAAGGGATGATTACAATGACATATTATTTTATGTGTAGATAATTATAATTTTAATTTTGTTTTTCAACAATTTTTAAAAGATTTTTTTTATATTTTACATAAAAAGATTATTTTTTGAAACAATTACAAATAATTTTTACTCAATATTGTTTTTTTTTTTTCCTTCAAAAATTTTGAAATTTTTTTTTCACATTATAGAATTTCCTGCAGACGTAGTAAAATATTTTATCAAGCGATTCTTATACATGTACGGTTCTACCAAGTTTAAATAAATTAACATTATTATATACTGGGAAATTATTTCATGTGTGTAGGTAGATAATTCTAATTTTCTATTTTGATTTTTAAAAATTAAAAAAAAAAATTAAAAGAATAATTTTTTTCAAAAAACAAGTAGGCACAATTTTTTTAATCATACTTTTTTTTCATGGAAGTTTTTGAAATTTCTTCTTTTTCTATTTGTGTACGTATATCTGAATCACAATTTTGATTTATCAAACGTCTGTTATACTTGAATGGTAATTTATAAAATTAACAGAATTTTACATTATTTAAGTACAAAAATAATTTTATGTGTAGGCAATTGGTTTTCTATAAAGAGATTTTCTAAAATAAAAAAATAAAAAAATAGTTGATTGCTACTCATCCACACTTTTCGTTTTTTCCTGGAGTAGCTTTGTGGAAATTTCTGAGCAATTAAAGTAATATCTTCCCGTAGACTTCTTCCGGAATTTCTCAGATTACATTCTGAAACATTTCTCATTCATTCACCCACTCCATCTCGGGCCACTTGTTTATTTTATTACCCAAGAACTTTCCACGCTTGCCAAATTTCCTTTGGCGAGAAAAGAACGCACCCCCGAAGCGTTCGATACCAACCAACCCCCGTAGCCCCCAGCTCAAAAATTTAATCGGACCACCCCTTTCATTCCAGCGTCGGCTAAGTGGGCAAAGGCGTATAATGACTGGTGTTTAAGTGAAAGGGCTCGTTCTAATTTGTATTTTCCTCCTCTTTAGCACTTTTTTCGCCGTTTAATGGCCCACCGTAAATCATATAATACTCTCTTAATAGCGAGCGGAGATGTGCTTCCTGGCAGATGGCGGGCATTTCAGAATGGTGGTGCACCAGCCAGCGTCAAGGCTGTTCATTTTATTTGACTCTCCTGTTTCCATTTCGGGTTTCATAGTAGTCGAACTGTGCTGCAGGCTTATTATTTTTTGAAGATGCATATTGTTTTTGCAATACCCAGGGTTCCATTAACCTAAAAAGGTAGTCTTAGTTCATGAAAGTTTGTTGCGTTGTTTATGTAATGCGGTGTTTTCAATTTTTATGTATGTATGCAGCTCCTGCTTAGATGCAACTGAATATTTTTATTACCATATACGATATTGTTTTGGTATGAAGTCTGTGATATACAGCAAAAAGTTCTGGAGAATATAAAAATAATTCAGCAAAAAGAAGGAGAGAAACTGGCGGATGACTTGTTTTTGAAGAAGGTCGCAGTTTTTGCTGCTGTGACAACTTCCACAATTTTACGAGTAATGCTAACGTAAATCACGTCAGAAAACGACTGCAAGTTTCTATCGACTTCAAATGAGCGTTTCTATTTAAAAGGATTCTTTTTATCATGGGACTATATATAATTGTTAAATTTGTGGTAACTTCTCGCAATCATTTGTTTTTCATTGGTTGTCTATGGATATTGAACTTCGTTATATTCCTGAAACTATTGAATTTGGTTTATATTCTATAATATCGTATATCATGTATTTTCATGCAGCAGAAAATTTTAGATGCATCTGAATATTTTTGTTATCATTTAGGGTATATGATATTGTTGTGGTATGAAGTCTGTGACATACAATAAAAGTTTTCGGAAGAAATAAAAATGATTGAACAAAAAAAAGTGCCTGATGACCGCTTTGGCCTTTTGGTTATATAGGCTTTAGGGTCTGAATTTTAGCTGTGGCATGAATGTTTATTAAGTTTCGGAAACCTTTCTAAACTGTTGTCCCTGTCTAATTAGATTTCGGGAGCAAAAATGACAGAAACAAACCAAACAAAAAGAAAATGAAATGACAGATGACATTCGGTTTCTGTTACTGCGACAATCTCCCCAATTTTAATCTAGATAAATGCAAATCAAATCTGAAGACGTCAGTATTTTGGAGCATTTATATTTAAAAATGTTACTTTATCATGGAACTATATGTAAATATTAAATTTGTACTAATGTCGCAATCATTTGTTTCTTTCATTGCATTGTCTGTGCGGTTATTGAACAATGGTATATTTTTTCAGCTATTGAATTTTTTTTTAACTTACTGGATATATAGGTACCTATTGCTTCCTTCCTGCATTGTATATTCCGCAATTTAACGTTAGTATATTTTCTTGTGCATTGAGTTTGGTTGACCTTCTTCAAATACAGTATGTATTGTATTGATTCTATTTATATGATTCCATTTATATGTATTGGAATCACAAAACTTGTTTTATCAAACTTCTCTTATATGGATACTGATAATTAATTAAATTAAAATGAATTAACATTATATAAACAAATAATTTTATATGTAGGTATCTGCGATTTTCTATAAAGATTTTTAATATAAAAATAATAATAATTTAAATTAATTAAGAATGATTGCTATCTTCGGCCATGCTTTTCCTTTTTTCCTGAAGTCCTGGGGAAATTTCTTGAGCAATTAAAGTAATGTCTTCTCGTAGACTTCCTTTCGAATTTCAGATTACATTCTGAAACATTCGCCCACTCCATCTCGGGCCACTTGCTTATTTTATTACCCAAGACCTTTCCACGGTTGCCAAATTTTCCTTGGCGAGAAATAACGCAACCCCAAGCGTTTCAAACTCACCCCAACCTCCGGAGGGACCCCAGCTCCACAAAAATGTAATCATGGGCCACCCCTTTCATTCCAGTGCCGGCTATGGAAGAAGGCGGGCGTATAATGACTGGTGTTTTAAGTGCCGAAGTCGCCGTTCTAATTTGTGGCTGTTTTCCTCCTCTTTTTTAGCACTTTTCGCCCCTTAATAGCTCCACCGTAAATCATAATAATACTCTCTTAATAGCGAGCGGAGATGTGCTTCTGGCAGATGCCGGATACTTCAGGTG